>CAUYQG010139573.1:0-11096 GCA_963574415.1 Tarsius wallacei | reverse complement strand
TTTTGATTTATTGTAGAGATGAGGTCTCGCCAAGTTGCCCAGGCGGGTCTCGAACCCGCGGGCTCAGGCAATCCACTCACCTCAGCCTCCCAAAGGCGTGGGATTACAGGCTGAGCCACCAAGTCTGGCTGATTTCCATTTTTATCTATGTTCTTTTGTTCCAGCCATTGCCTTTGGTTTGGAATTTTTTTTTTTTTAACTCTTTAAAGTGAATGCATTTAAAGTTATGTTTCTCTCTAGGTGTTGTTTTAGCTGCATCCCATACATTTTAATGTTTTATTTACATTATCAGCAATTTGAAGTGACAATATTTTAAATGAAGCTTCTGTTTACATTCATTGTGAATATGAATATATTTTAGAATTTTTTCCTCTGTCATCTCCTTTTGTGCTTTCTATTTTTCCTGCTTGTTTTGTGTGCTTTTTTTCTTCTTTTTAAACTTTCCTTTACATTGATTGCACCGATGCTTCTTTCATTCCATTTCTCTCTCAATTAGTTTGGAAGTTGTACACTACATTTGTTTTCTAGCTGAATACTCTAGGAAAGCTTAGTATTTACACTTATAAAAATCTGGGGTAAAATTATATTTTATTCTCTTACCTATAAAACCTTGAAATATTTTACAGGTCATATGACCTGTATATTAATTTCACATTAGTAGAAGAATTATAAAAGGAACAAAAATAAATAGTGCTAGAAACAGTGACATAGAGGATGAACTTTTAAAACTAATTAAAATAAGGCCGGGCTCGGTGGCTCAGCCTGTAATCCCAGCACTTTGGGAGACCGAGGTGAGTGGATTGCCTGAGCCCGCGGGTTCGAGACCCGCCTGGGCAACTTGGCCAGACCTCATCTCTACAATAAATCAAAAATCAGCCGGCCGTGGTAGCGCGCGCCTGTCCTTCCAGCTACCTGGAAGGCTGAGGCGGAAGGATCGCCGGAGCCCAGCAGGTTGAGGCTGCGGTGGCCGGGAGCGGCCCCTGCACTCCAGTCTGGGCGATGGAGTGAGACTCTAACTCAAAAAAAAAAAAACTAATTAAAATAAAGCGGAAAAGACAAACAATTAAGAATATGAGTGAAAAGGGCAGATATGGAAGATACGGATGATCCAGCAAATGAATTTAGTTTCTTTAAGGAAAAAAACATTGGAAGGAAAAGAAATATTCAAGGGACCCATGAATGAATTCTTAATGACAAGAATATCCTGATTAAAATTGTGTTCCAGGAAAATGTTTGATAATAAACTGTCTAAACTCATATATATCTCAGTAATGTTACTAGAATTCTAGGCTTAGGAATTTTTTAAATTAAAAAATCATTAAAAAAAAGAATAAATAATCTTAGGGACATCCAAGCAAAAATTCAAGTCATTTATGAGATGAATACAATCAGGCTGGCTGAGACTTCAGCAAAATCATTCTAATGTTAGAAGATAGCGAAACGAGCCGGGCTCGGTGGCTCAGCCTGTAATCCTGCACCTTGGGAGGCTGAGGTGAGTGGATTGCCTGAGCCCGCGGGTTCGAGACAGGGGAAGGCAGTGCCAGCCTCTTTGAAACAATCAGATCTCATAGGAACTTGGCGAGACCTCATCTCCACAATAAATCAAAAATTAGCCTGGCATGGTGGCGTGCGCCTGTAGTTCTAGCTACCTGGAAGGCTGAGGTGAAAGGATCGCTGGAGCCCAGCAGGTCGAGGCTGCCGTGGCCGGGAGCGGCCACTGCACTCCAGTCTGGGCGACAGAGTGAGACTCCAACTCAAAAAAAATTAAAAAAAAAAAGAAGATAGCAAAACGAAGCCCATAACACCTCAAGGAAAAAGCACCCAAGAATTGCATGTGCAAAAGTTGTCATTTTATATGAAGACACTGACATTTATGGCCATACCACCCTGAACGCACCCGATCTTGTCTGAAGACACATTGCATTTTTAAACACATGCAATTTTGTAAATACTATGTAAGACATCCTCTTGAATACCTATCAGATTGAACATATTACATTGAGATTCTTTTAGGGTGACAATGGTCAAATATCAGCGATTTTATGTGACTTGGCTGGTGTCTTAAAAATATGGTTTATATTTTTGCTGATAAAAATATAAATGATAAAGCTGGCTAAAAGGGCTTAAGTATAGAATGGCAGTTTAGAAAGTGAATGAATTATGGGGTCAGGAGAGAATGTAAGTGCTGTCAATTCGATAAGGTTAAAAATAATACTATAAGTAACAAAAATCTTAAGATGGAGCCAGGGACGGTGGCTCATACTTGTAATCCCTGCACTTTGGGAGGCAGAGGTGAGAGGACTGCCTTAGCCCGAGGGTTCAAGACCAGCCTGGGCAGCTTGACAAGACCTTGTCTCTACAATTAAAAAAAATTTTAGCCGGCGTGATGGCACGTCTGTGGTTCCGGCTACAGAAGTCTGGGGCGAAAGGATCACCTGAACCCGGCAGGTCGAGGCTGCAGTGACCGTGAGCATGCCACTGCACTCTAGCCTGTGCAACAGTGAGAACTTGTCTTAAAAAAAAAAGTTGAGATGGAGAAGGGAGAGAAGGTAAGACGTCGTTTAATGGTACCTAGTTTATCATCCTTAATATGGTGGGCAAGGAGGTCTGGAGTCAATAGAATCTGTTTAAAGCAGGTGCAAGCAAATGAATTAGCTAATTGTGTGACTATAAAGAAATACCTGAGGCTAAGCGATTTATAAAGAAAAGAGGTTTATTTGGCTCACAGTTCTGCAGACTGTAAGAAGCATGGCACCCACGTCTGCTACAGGTGAGGGCCCCAGACTGCTTCTTCTCATGGTAGAATGGGAAAGGGAGCAGGCATCATACCTGGACAGAGGAGGAGAGACAGGGGAAGGCAGTGTCAGCCTCTTTGAAACAATCAGATCTCATAGGAACTCATCACTTCGTTGACTATGGGCCCACGCCCATGGCCCAAACACCTCTCACCGGGCCCCACCTCCAACATTTGGGATCACATTTCAACATGAGACTTGAAAGGGAAAAATATCCAAACGATAGCAGTCCACGTCCATTTATAATCCTGTTCTCCTCTTTAGTAGAAGTTGGAAAGCTAAAATCATTGTCATCCCAGCATCCTTTGCAAGCAGGAAGAGCCAGACAGCACCATTTCTAGTCAATGAGCTGTTAAGTGCAAATCTGCTGGGAAAGGATCTATTTTCTTTTCTTTTCTTTTTTGAGTTGGAGCCTCACTCTGTCGCCCAGACTGGAGTGCAGTGGCCGCTCCCGGCCACCGCAGCCTCGACCCACTAGGCTCCGGCGATCTTTCCGCCTCAGCCTTCCAACTAGCTGGAACTACAGGCGCACACTACCATGCCAGGCTAGTTTTTGATTTATTGTAGAGATGAGGTCTGGCCAAGTTGCCCAGGCGGGTCTCGAACCCGCGGGCTCAGGCAATCCACTCACCTCAGCCTCCCAAAGCGTGGGATTACAGGCTGAGCCACCGAGCCCGGCTTCTAAAGACTTTTTATAAAGATTAAAATGTGTTCAAAACCTTCCCTTCATCTGACACTCTCTTTCGGTCTTTTCTTTCTTTACCTCCACGGCTAAACTCTTTGAAAAAGCTGCCTTAATTTTGTCTTTATTCTCAAGTCTCATTTCCTCCTCAGGCCCCTGCAAGCTGTTTCACCCCAACCATTTCCATAAGACGGTGCCCTCCATGGCCACCGCGGATCTCCATGTCACTGATTCGGTGGACACTTTTCAGTGCTTATCTTACTTAGCGTCTCTGCAACATTCGACACTCGCTTCTAGAAATACAGTCTCTCCTGGGGTTCCCAGACACCATGTTCTACGGTTTTCTTCCTCCTTCTCTGACTTTCTTGATCTACTTGCAACGTCTTCGCTTTTGTTCGCCCCTAAAATCGTCTCTGCCCTGGGCTCTGTCTGGTCCTCGCCCTGCACACTCTCCCTTGGGGATCGCTCCCTCCCTCGTGACTTTATCGACTTGCTGATGACTCCAAAGTTGAGATTTTCACACATGTTTCTTTCGCTGAAATCCAGTTGCCCACCCGAAACCCAAACCTCAACATGGTCAATACAGAGCTCACTTTTCTCGAAACCTGCTTTTCCTCTTGTGTTTTCTATCCCATTAAAGGACACTGAAACCCATGCTGTTGTCTAAGCCAGAAACATACACATAATTCTTTTTTGTTTTTTGAGTTGGAGTCTCACTCTTGTTGCCCAGGCTAGGGTGCAGTGGCACGCTCCCGGCCACCGCAGCCCCGACCTGCTGGGCTCAGACGATCCTTCCGCCTCAGCCTTCCAAGTAGCTGGGAATACAGATGCATGCCACCACGTCTGGCTAGTTTTTTTGTGTGATTTATTGTAGAGACGAGGTCTCACCAAGTTGCCCAGGCTGGTCTCAAACCCACGGGCTCAGGCAATCCTCTCGCCTAGGCCTCCCAAAGTGCTGGGATTACAGGCTGAGCCACGGCGCCCAGCCGGACATAATTCTTGACGGTTCTTTTTTCTCTCTCACATTTTATAGTCACCCAAATACAAAGTCTTGTGCGCCTACCTTCAGCATCTCTCTCAAATGCATTCATTTCTACCCTTCCCCACTTCTACCACCTGAGCTGGACCATTCCGTTATTCTATCTGTATTATCATGATCATTTTGTGTGTGTGTGTGTTGGAGTCTCACTGTGTCGCCCAGGATGGAGTGCAGTGGCACTCTCACGGCCACCGCAGCCTCGATTTGCTGGGCTCAGGTGATCCTTCCGCCTCAGCCTTCCAAGTAGCTGGAACTACAGGCACGCACCCCCAATGCCCAGCTAATTTTTTGATTGATTGTAGAGACGAGGTCTCACCAAGTTGCCCAGGCTGGTCTCGAACCCCTGAGCTTAGGCAGTCCTCTCACCTCGGCCTCCCAAGGTGCTGGGATGACAGACTTGAGCCACCGCGCCCGGCCTATCACGATAGTTTTTAAAAATTCATCCGCCTACATACTCCTCCTCACTGACTCTCCACATTGCAGCCAGAATGGTCCTCCCAACGTATACATCTGGTCATATTTAAAAACCGCCAGTGAGCTTTCACTGCCAGTTGGTCCCTTTAACAAGCCTTGAAACTTTTCTCACCCTCTGGTCCTGCCTTTGCTCATGGCTAGTCACTTCCTACCTCATGCTTTATATCCCTCCTAACCCAGTGCTCCCAAATTGGCTACCCATTGGCCCATTAAAACCCACAGGTGTGTTTTATTTGGCACACGCAGTCTATTTTCTTAAGTTGAGCTGACATTTAAAATCAAGGAATTTCTCATTAAAAAAAAATCCAGGTTTTCAGATTCTTTTGAAAAACTGGAATAGACATGAACACTCCGCCCCCACCATTCTTGCGCGGCCACAATATGTCGGAGCTGAATCCTGGCTGTCCCTTTAGCTGGGGCATTAGTTCCCTAGTTCTCGTTTCCTGCTCTCTGAGGACTCTATGACGTTCAGGCTGGACATTCAGTTAACACCGCTCCCCTGGTTCTATGGCTTTCTCCGTCTGCAATGCTCTCATTCACTTCTTCTTGCCTGGCCACCTTCCACTTTCCTTGGGTACTATTTTGATCATCACTGTCCCCAAGGAGGTCTTCCTTGAGCCCTAGGGGCCTGCTTACATGGTCCCATAACACCAACACACAAAAGCAAAGAATCTCTCCCATACTGGGGACCTAGTATTGCCTAGGAAAGGAAGGACGATGGGCTCTGAGGTATGAAGAGAGACTAAGAGGAACACATAGGACTCTCCATCGACCTTTGTGCCCACACCCATGTCCCTGAGCACAAGGCTGACGTTGCCACCTTCACAATACAATGCACTTTCCTAGGTCAGTTAAAGTGACTTCCCAAGACCTGGTTTGTCCCGTATTTCCGGGTGCTGTCTTTAATGCAACTTAGGAAAAAGAGAATTCATAGTAAGTCAATTAATAGTTGATATATGCCTCGTGGTACTGGGCACGGTACTGGGAATAAGGGAAGTGTAAATAAATCACACGTAGTCTTTATCTTGAGGAGGGTACATAGTCCAGTGGAGACAAGATGCACAAGTACCAATAACCAGGGTGAAACTGTTACGAGCTATGACAAAGGGGTATATACAAGGTATACAGTGCTGAACTGGTAATTGCAGCTGAAGGAACTGGGAAAACCTATCAAGAGGAAATGCATGAACTAAATCACGTGAAACAGGCAAACCAAGCACAACACGAAGCTGAAAGAAAAGCTACGAGGAGAGAGAGCATGAGTGCATCCTAATTCTGTAGCTCCAAAAGGACTAATGTCAACAATCTCAAAATACACAAGGCAAAATCTGAAAGAAGAAACGGGCAGCTCTGCAGTTATTATTGGACAATTCAGTGCTCCTTTCCCACTCATTCACGCCCTAGGGAAATCACTCAACCTTTTGCAGACTTAGTTTGCTCATCTGTAAAGTGGGGATAATGTTATGTTATGCCTACCTGGAGTTGTGGGAATGGAGTGGTGTATTAGAACTTGGCCGGCTTTTAAGAGCTGAACAAATGTATCACTCTCCTCCTACTCAGAATCCAATGTTTTGCTCATCATCACACAGCAGACAAACAAGGCCAAGAACTCGTGAATATTTACTTTTTGCCAGTCACTAGGCTAGATGCCCAAGAGAGGTCTAGCTCTCTTGAAAGTGTTAACAGCCTGGAGTAGTTCACAGTCTGGTACAGAAGACAGACATTGACAATTTCATGTCATATATTTCTGTAGCATATATATATGCTATTATATTGATATATTAATAGCTACATATATATCTATTAATATTATATATAGCATATACTTATATAATTATATATGTATATATTCTATCATTATAATTGTATGCTATATATTAATATTAATAGGAATGTTAATATATGCTTCCATATTATACATAATAATTTCATATGAAAAGCTTTAACACAGAAGGAAATAGAGGGCACCAGTATTCACCAACCCCTTGCATTTCTTCCCTCAATGATTTATCGGGCAAATGTGAACCTTCCGGGTGCTAGGCTCATCCTGGAGCTTTATAGATGGTGACTGAGACTGGCAAAGTCTCTCTGCCTATGGAACTCGGGCTACTGTGGACTGGGTGTGTGGTGTTGTGTGTGTGTTTGGGTGGGTGATGGCAGCATTCCAGATAATAAATATGTAAAGAAGATCACATCAAATGATGAAAAGCTCTTGGAAGGAAACCAGTGGGGTACTATAACAGACAACTTTAGATACCGTGGGTGAAGAAGGCCTCTCTGATGGAGACCCGAAGGGAAGGAGTCAGCCCGCAGAGGGATGGTGGGGGTGGGGACATGCGTGCAGGGAGGAGGGGCAGATGGCATTTGAGATGGGGAACAGCCAGTCTGGCCATATTTTTTTTCTGTTAGTTGGTGGTTGGGTGAATCCAGCTTGCACAAAGCGTTTTATTCTGTTTTCCAGGACACAAGCAAGCTCTAGGCAAACTTCTTTGAGGGGCAGATCCCACAGGGCAGGGCGTTCTCCCAGTGGCCCAGATAGGAGCCCATCCTTTGGCTGGGTCTGCAAGAAGAACAACCGCTCAGCCCTCCCGCAAAACCTGCTCAGGGGCTGGCACCTGGCCTACGGGCGCCCACCCCACAGATTTGAGGAACAACTTGGAGAGGGACAGAGCCACTTCCCCCTGCCCTTTCTGAGCCTCACCCCTCCTCCATCCTCCTGTCCCACGTTTTGGGAGAGGGGTGTGGGTGTGTGCATGCCACCCTTCCTTGAGGCACTTGCATTCAAAGCAAGAATCTGGCCCCCACGGTGACGCACGCCTGTCATCCCAGCACTCTGGGAGGCTGTCATCCCAGCACTTTGGGAGGCTGAGGTGGAGTGAGCGCTTGAGCCCAGGAGTTCAAGACCAGCCTGGGCAACATAGCGAGACCTCATCTCTGCAATAAAGCAAAAAATTAGCCAAGCTCGGTGGTCCCATCTACCAGGGAGGCTGAGGTGGGAGGATCCCCCGAGCCCAGGAGGTCGAGGCTGTGATGAGCTGTGGTCGTGACTCTGCACTCCAGCCCGGGTGAGAGGGTGAGACCCCGACTCAAAAACAGAAACAAGAAAACGGGAATCCTGGGAGACCAGACCCCCACCCCCGAAGCCCCCAGAGCCGTTGAGCTCGTGTAGGAAATTCAGACGCCCGTGGAGGTGGAGACCGTTTTCTTTGGGAGCAGGAGGAAAGACGGGGGTGCAGCAGCCCGAGCGGGCGTGGAGCCCCGAGGGTGGGGGCCTCGGCCTGCGGGTCCCACGTGCCGCGAAGCCCGGGACTCAGAAGGGTTCTGCAGTTCTGAGCCCGCTCTCCTGGAGGAAGCGGACAAGGAAGCGGCTCCCGCCTGGGTCCCTGCCGTCTGCCCGCACTGGGGCCGCGGAGGGCGGGGGTGCGGGCCGGCGGCCGTGTCCCCGCGAGCGCGCGCCGCGCTGCGCGTGCGATTCCGGCTCGGGGCGTGCTTCCCACCAGGCGGGTGTCCAGCCAAGTTCACTGCCTCCCCCGCCCGCCCTGGCTCAGACGTGCGGCGTCCCTTCCTGCCGGGCCCCTCGGCGGTCCAGCGCGTCCCCCCGACCGGGAGAGGGGCTCCGGGGCCGAGCCGGGGAGCGGCCCGGGCGGGAGCGCGGGGCACCCCTGCGCCCAGATGCCGCGCGGATGAGGTCACATCCTCTCCCCCCGGCTCCTCCGCGGAGGAAGGGCGGGCGGGGGTGCGCGGCGTGCGCGGCGGGGAGGGCCGGGCTGCGCTTGGCCCGGGCTGGGATGACGTCGGGGCACGTGGGAGCTCGGGGCCCACCCTCCGGCACCCTCCCTCCTCGCCCGCCGCCCGCCCTCCCCCCGGGCGGACGGCGAGGCCCGGACGGGGACTGCGTGTCCCCGCGCGCCAGGGAAGGGGCGCGGGCCGGGGAGGCTGGGAGCCGTCGTCTGGGTGCCGCGGGGGGGCTCGGGGCGGGGACTGCAGAGAAGCGAGGGGACCCCAGGAGCCCAGAGGCAGGAAGAGCGAGGGAGGAGGAGCAGGGGGAGGCGGGCGTAGGGGTGACGGAAGGGGACGATCCCGGCTCCGGGCCCCTTCCCTGCAAAATGGCAGCTGCGGTGACTGTTCCCCAGCCAGTGGCCATGATGACACGTTAGGTGGCCAGGAACATTGCCTGGAAACGGGTGACAGCGCGAGGGAGACGGGGAGGAGGGATGGGGAGGGCGTGGGAGGCGACGGGGGTGGGGGAGTGGGAGCGCAGTTGTGTCTCGCGCCCCCAGGGACTGGGGACTCGAACCCAGGAAGTCACCGTCCTCAAAGACACAGAAGACAGCCCGAGGGAGCCGTCGCCCTGGGGAGCTGCGTGGCCTTCTCACGCCCCCGAGAGAATTCGCAACATCATTTTGAAAATGACCCACCGAGTGTCTAACGTGTTTATCACACATATAAATAGTTTCAAATGGTGCGACTTTCGCCATATTGACATTGCATTGGCCTTCAGAAATATACCGTTATCTCACTTTGAACTGTATTAAGTGAAACTTGATCCATATCACCACCCATTTAAAAGATACACATGGTTCTTTCTCCTCCTTACACCCCCAAATTTTATCTAGTCTTTTTTCTATTATTGAAAATGTTGTATTGAGCATTCTGTTATGTTTCTCTGCCACAAGAGTGTGTGTTTATACTGAAATGAAATCTCTATCTGACTTTCTATCATACATATATTTTATAAATGATTATTTAATAAAGAATACATTGTTGCTGGAAATGCATTTTTCAATTGGGCCATATATCCACGGATATTACTTACATGATTCAAGATTATTTTTATTCTGATTTTTTTTATTTTTATGGATTTTTGTTCGCATTAAAAGTAGATGGCAAGAGAAGATGTTTTATTATGCCAACGTCATTCAATTCTTTCCTTCCAAGTGATTTGTTAAAAAAAAATCACGTAGCGATGTATCATGGAAGCTATGTTTTGTAGTTGGTAACAATATATCAACCGATAATTCATGTTGTCTTTCAATTTGTTGAAAACCAAGAAGTAAAAGCCATTTGATATACAAATGGATTTGTCACCCAGGTAAGAGTGTCATTCCTTTCCGCTTCTGGAAATTTAGCTAAGAAGCTTTCATCACCCAGGCATGTTAAATGACTTTTTATTCTACATTATTCTTTCACTTAAGGGCAGCTTGTTTAACCAGAGGTAGTCGGAAAGGTTCAAGGAAAACAAATGTTTGTTCATTTCACCCTTTCTTTGCCAACGCATCTTTTATTAAAATGCTGTAATCAATTGCTTTAAGTATATATTTCATCAAAACCTTGATGGTACAGATTTATCTCATTCAACTTGTGGAAGATATTTAGTCAAATTAGACTAAGCTTTGGTCAGAAAGCACCTACCTTCATTTCGCAATTCAAGGAAATGTGCTAATGGGAACCCTTTAACAATCTTGTCACTTCTGAGTTCTAATTTTAGACAGCTAGAGACAGAGACAGGAAGAAACGACAAGGAGGCTTGCCGTGAGTTGGCCGCCAGGATGACACATGAAGCAGCACTTTCCCAATGAGTCTCTAGACACTGGTCTCACAGGACCATCTCTCAGAAGCTACACAAACTTTTGCAACAGTGGGGTGGAAGAGGTCATTTACTGAAACTTCCCATCCTTCCAGCTCCATCCTACAACATATTTGAGTTGAGAACATCCCATCACTGACCAAACTATCTCATTTCTTTCTTTCTTTCTTTTTTTTTCTGAGTTGGACTCTCACTCCTTCGCCCAGGTTGGAGTGCAGTGGCACGCCACCCCAGTGTCGACCTCCTGGGCTCAGGCGATCCTTTCTCCTCAGCCTTCCAAGTAGCCGGAACTACAGGCGTGCACTACCACGCTTGGCTAATTTTTGATTTATTGTAGAGACGAGGTCTCGACAAGTTTCCTGGGCTAGTGTCGAACCTGTGGGCTCAGGCAATCCACTCACCTTGGCCTCCCAAAGTGCTGGGATTACAGGCTGAGGAGAAAGGATCGCCTGAGCCCAGGAGGTCGACACTGGGGTGGCGTGCCACTGCACTCCAACCTGGGCGAAGGAGTGAGAGTCC
>CAUYQG010139568.1:0-25730 GCA_963574415.1 Tarsius wallacei | reverse complement strand
TAAATAAATAAAATAACGAAGAAAAAAAGCCAAAAAAGAAACATGCAGCTCCAAAGGTAAGTCAAAGGGAGAAGAGTGAATCCTAGTTTTGCTTCAAGTGAAGTCCAACTCAAAACAAACAAACAAACAAATAAAAAAACAAAAAAAAAAACAAAAAAAAGAAAATGTGTAGTATGATACAGAGCTTTTTTTTTTTTTTTTTTTAAGTACATTTGCTTGCCCTTACACTTTTCTCTGGTTAAGCTATTAGGAATTAAGACCTATTGAGGAATTTATGTATCTTTCAATCCGTATGTAGACTAAAAAACCATTTTTTTCCAACTTGGAGACATGGAAAGAGTGCCAGATAGGAAACCAGACCTGGGTTCTATCATACTGCAAGTATTTAAGTTTTTCATACTTTCTAGAAATCAGGTATATGATCTTATTACATTTTTCTCTCTGTTCCAATGAATCAGAGTCATAGAACTTCAGGAGAAGAAAGGACTTTGGTGAGTATCTAATACATCCTCGAGAGATACTCACCAATGTCCTTTCTTCTCCTGAAGTTCTATGACTCTGATTCGTTGACAGTTTTAGGAATTAGTTACTATATTAATAATTTAGTATAACTCCCCATAATTGGAGATGTGACATTTTTACTAACAACTCAAGGATTGTAAGGGCATAAATAAGATGTACATCTCTCATTTTTTTACCATTTATGTTACAGATCATTAATAAAGTTTTCATCATCTGTTAACTTACCCTTTGCTCAACTTGGGGTTTTGGCTAAGTGATGTTTCTCTTTCATGCTAGTATGCCTGTTAGGATTCTACTGTTGTGTGTGGGATCATAGTGCCAGTTACTATGTTTTAATACAGCTTGTCAGAAAATTTGTGAAACTGCAATAATGCCATGTTTTTCTGATAAAACCTAAGGAAGAATACATGTACACTGGACCACATAAGATAAAGGAAAGTACTTTTTCATGGGCATAGAAGTAGCAAGAAAAAAAGAAAAAGAGAAAGAAAAATATTTTAGAATATATATCTCAAAGTCCACCCACATGTGGGGTTTAGGCCAAGGCCTATGAAAGAGAACTAGTGTGTGAAAGTAAAATACTAGACATTATTTCTCCTTAGCCAGTTATCTAAGATGTCTGCTTCGTGGAAGTAGGGGAGCTGAAGTTAAAATTACAATACGGGGATATTTGGGAAACATTGTTGATCCATTTGTAAGGGGATACTGCAGGCTTCCTGTTAATTTTAAGCTTACTGTTTAATTATATTACTGTTTTATTATATTGGGTACATAAAGCAGAACGTAAGAAGACTTAAAGAAATTTCCATTTATTCAAAATCTAAAACAAGGAAAGAAAAAGTTGATAAGTGTATGTGTCTTATTTTTTCCTGATCAAAAAGCTGCTTATGTGGAAGTTGCTGTTTCTACTATGCATTTTTGAATATTGATACCTTACATGTCATAAACTGGCATTTGTTTCTCTGATATTGTAGCACTTTAAAAATATAATGGTGGGCTGGGTGCGGTGGCTCATACCTGTAATCTTTGGGAGACCGAGGCAGGAGGATTGCCTGAGCCCAGGAGTTCAAGACCAGCCTGGGCAACATGATGAGACCTTGTCTCTACAATAAATAAAAAAATTAGCCAGGCATGATGGCACGTACCTGTAGTCCCAGCTGCTTGGAAGGCTGAGGCGGAAGGATACCTGATCCCAGCAGGTCGAGGCTGTGGTGGCCATTAGTGGACCACTGCACTTCAGCCTAGGTGACAAAAATATTTTTTCAGGTGTAAAATAATATTCCTGATAAAAATGTATTTTACATGTTTATGCTGAGAGTTGACTCATAATATTATAAACCTGCATTCTCCCTTTCCCCTAAACCTTGAAGTTTATTTTCAAGAGTATCAAGGAGATAAATAATGTAATGTGATATTACAAGTATGTACCTTGGAAATACCAGTAATTTTGTCATTCGGGATTGTTCTAACTGACAGTTGGGAGGTAGGACCTTATTATATATAATTATGTTTTAAATATGTGCTTGATTTTACTGTAGGGTCTTGGTAACAGTCTTCTGGCACACTTCCTGAAATCAGCATTGCTAAGATGTTACTGCTATTGGAGAATCTGGCTGCAAAGCTATCTGGCTCATTGGGGAACATCAGATAAGCTCAGATTCTCAGCTTCTTTACTATTTAGTATCACAACTGAAAAATCTCAAGGTCTGTCATTTTAAAAACTCTACTAAATGAGCCATGGCTTCAGTTTCTTCCTTAATATTTCTTGAATCTGCCTTCTTTTATTTTACCTTCATTACTATTCTCTTAATATCAGCTCCCATCATTTCTCGCCTGGACAATTTAGTAACCTCGTACTTGGTGTCCCTGCAACCCCAGTTCTCATGAATTATATTGGCTGGTCTTCTTTCATTGCTTTCAAATATACCGTGTTTTCTTCTACCTCAAGATCTTTGCGTATATTTTATTCCCTGCCAGGAATCATTTTCCCTCTTCCTTTGCCAGGTTATCTCTAATAAGACTCTTCCTTCAGCTCAGTCATAACTTCCTTAGGAAGCCTTTCCTCATCTGCCATAGTAGATCAGGTTTTTACATACTTCATGGCACCTCTACTTTTCCTTCACAGTGTTCATCATATTTATAGAAATATGTGGTTGTTTCTTAAATTTGTATACCATTCATTGGACTAAAAACTCTTTGAGGACAGAGATTGAGTCTCTTCTAGTTAAACATTTATCCCCAGTACCTATCACAGTGCCCTGTACACAGTAGGTGTTTCTTAAAGAATGGAAGGTTTTTAAACTTTCTTAAATTGAAACTGATTTTCTTTGCGTGCTGAGTACCATATTAGACTGGAAGGAGGAGTGATGGAAGATTATATAACTCCTGCTTTGGCAAACTCTGATTACTTTGTGTCCTAAGGGATATTAATAATGATACATTTGGAAAGAAAAGCAATATACAGTATTTGAAGCATAAAAATATCCAAACTGTCAGTTCTTTTAAACAACTGTTATAGTAGACTACAGAATACTACACATAATTTTAAAAAACATTCAGTGTCATCCAATGTCATGAAAATAAAATGGAATCAAAACTTGTATACATTCAAAGAAACCGAAGTCTGTCATATATTGGTGGTAAACATTCGTATGAACTGTGCTGAGAGTTGACTGTGACACACTCATAGTAGTGGCAGTGTTTTAAGGTGATCTGAAAAGTAGGTGTTTTAAGGTGATTAGTTTGTGCTTGAATTTCGAGTTGATTACAATTTCTTCTCTTTAGTGTCCTATGGATATTAAAGAATCTCACAGCAGCATGTCACTTCCACCTTCTAAGATTCAGGACATTAAAAAAAAAAACTTTTCTGTTGCTTATGAGACTTTTCATAAACTACAGAATAAAATGTTTTAGTCTTATTTCAGATGGAATTATTATATTTTCCATTTAATATCATTTTTTACTATTTTCATAGATTTTTAGGTTTTGGGGGGGTAGAGGGGCAAACAAGTAGTGAATTCTTTTTCTAGCATAGTTACAGAGAATTTTTTGTTTTATCTTCTGTTTTTGTTTTTAAACCTGTACCTATTTGTTCATAAAATAAATGAATGAAGCCTTATTTTTATTTTTGTGAAATTTCCTTCTACTATTCTGTGCTTTTCAAATTTTCTCTATTAAAAGATAGTTTCTAGGTCTTTGTCTAATAGAAAACCCCAAAGTTTCGGAACAAAATTGTAGATTAGTGGCAGTCAGATCAGACTCTTAGTGATATTATTATTATTATTCAGTATTTTCTGCATGTTGAGTGATTAACACATCCTGTAAGATGTATTTTGTGATATTCTGTCTGCCACCAAAACTGAGTTAAATGAAAAATTCCCAAGAATTATTTATATGCCTCATACTTAACAAACTCAGACTTTCCTTTAAATGCTTCATTGGAGCATACGTTTGCTGTTGCTGAGTTACTTAAAGTTATATTCCTCTATGACAGTATTGTTTGAAGGAGACTTGCATAATCATGCCTTGTAAGTCAGTGGGACAACTACTTCTGTTTCTATTTGATGAAAGACTTTACATCAAAATAGTGAATATATGATGTAGGAGATCACAAAATGTGGAAAAGGAATTCAGGATTTCATCTAGTACAGTTCTCTGTTTTATAAAGGTAGGCCATCACTCATTTTATGATTAAAGCACATGTGTCTTAGAGATGGTAAATGATTTGTTTAAACTTTATAGCTATAGGTGGTTGTTGACTTTATTTTTAAGCTGAATCTTAAGCAGTATATGCATCATTCTAACCAGGCGGGACTGTTGACTGATTGGAAGAAAGCATTCTCTTGTAGATATCTTCTTACAAATGAAACATCATTACCTGCTTTTGAATATAGCATAATTCTTTGTCCTTTTTTCAGTGAGGACAGTTTTCCAGTTACTAATCTAATAAAAGAGGTTTGATGGTATAGTTTGACAAAATATATTTCCAGATCCCATTTTTAGTCTGATTTTGTAGTGCTATGTAATGTAAACATGCATTTTTTTTTTGGTTAGATTGTTTTTATTTTTTCATTTTGGTTTTCTACATTTTAAAATACTGGCAGGCTTTTTTTTTCCCTCTATGTGTATGTGTGTGTTTATTATGCTTCCCTGCCTTCTTGATGTTTATAATCTAGTGAAGAAAATATATGTTGTCAAATAAACATGTGAATGTATTATTTTAAAATGTGATGAGCTTTATATATGAAAAATAGGGCCAGGAGTGGTGGCTCATACCTGTAATCCCAGCACTTTGGGAGACTGAGGAGGGAGAATCGCTTGAGCCCAAGAGTTTGAGGCCAGCCTAGGTAACATTGTGAGACCTCATCTCTACAAAAAAAATTAAAAAACTGCCCAGGCATGGTGATATGTGCCTGTAGTTCTAGCTACTTGGGAGGCTGAGGTGGAAGGGTTGCCTGAACCCTGAAGGTTGAGACTGCAGTAAGCTATGATTGTGCCAGTTGCACTCTAGCTTGGGCGACAGAGTAAGGCCTAGACTCAAAAAATAAAAATAAAGGAAAAATAGAGAATCCTATGAGGTATATAACAGAGGACCTGTTCCAGTTTGGTGAATGAGGGAAGGCTTATTCAGGTTGAATGCTTTGCAGTCTTGCTTTCACTGAACATTTTTTGTGTGCATATTTATGTATCTGTGACGTTGTTTTTAATTACTGTATGCCATTCTATTTCATATGTGTATCATAACTTAAGCCAGTCATCCTTTGATACTTTATTTTCAGATTTTTTTATCATTCCAAAAAAAGATATTTTCAACATCTTTGTACAGATACCTCCTTGTATTTGTCAACTTAGATAGATCTTTAGGGTAAACACGAAGAATTAGGATTGTTAACTCAAAAGTTCGACTCCATTTTCAACAACAGCAACAGTAATTGTAACACCTTGTATTTAATATACGATTTGAATATAAAGCCCTTTAAAATGTACATTATTATCTTGTTTAAGTTTCAGAACAGTTCTGTGAGGTAAAGCGGAATTATTTTATCCTTTTTTTTTTTTGGCTGAGGAAACTGGACTAGTGTGCCACGTAACTTCTATAGGTAGAACTAGAAGATGAGGCAAATTCCTGAGATTTGTTTTTCTGGGATCAGCAAACAGTCTACTAATAATTTACTTAAAAACTGAGTGATGAAACCTGAAATTTTATGTGTTAGTATTCTTTTCCTATTCTGTCAAATGCCTGAAATGTGTGATCTCTGCCTTTGCTTTTGATATCTTCCTACCAGTACTCTTTTTAAATCCTTTGCAGTTTGTTTCCTTTATCACCAGCTATTGAAATTGCTCTCTTGAAGGTAATCAGTAAGCAAATTCATTGAATTTACATAGAATGGTTACTATATATGCTTCCCTGCCATAGAGGAGCTTATGGTATATTTGGGAAGATGTAATATAAAATGGTAAATAATACAAAGCAGTAAGATGCTATAAGGAGGGCCATTTTCATTTGTGTCAGGTGCAAAAAACATTGTTTACATTGATAGAAAAAAATCTAATTATAATAGGCTATCGAAGAAATGTTATAGATTCACAATATAAACTTGTCCATTGATTAACTTCAACATGCATTCAGGGAGATGTAGGAATTCCGTAATTTGGTATTAGAGTAAAATTCCTTATATTTTATCTAAGGAACTAATTTCTTTTTTTTTTTTTTTAACCAATTTCTTATAAGAGAAAATATTTGCTGCAATAGGTAATTTTGTTATTAATGTTACTGTATACATTTCAGAGGACTGTGTTATGAATTTTCTTTTTATTTGATTTTAGGTCATTGGATAAAAGGATTTCTATGTGGTGTTTATTTCCTTGCATTTATTTATCATGGGAAGTATTGTTGATAGTCTCTTGAGAAGACCATGTAAATACCATTTTTGGAGACTAAATGACCAGAGCTTTGAAGGCATTTGAAATGAGCATTTCTAGATTATAGAAGAATATAATTTTAGTCTTCAGTGAGTCATATAATTTGTTGGAGCAATTGATTTTTCCTTATTCTAACTTTAGTTAGGCAGGACAATTTAGAATTCTCTTTGAGAGACTGTAAGGCAACTTTCTTTTTTTGTAATAAAAGAGATTAGATAAAGTGTAGTTTGCCTTGATATTAGTAAAATGTGAATTTTCAGGTGTTTAATTTTGATCCCACTGTAGTCCTTTGTGATAGTGTGTTTCTTCTATATAAGTAACAGAACTATATTGATCTTCAGTCTCCACAAAAAACTTGAGACAATATGTTGTCCTCAAAACTGAGTTTATTAGGGTTGGTTTCTGTAATCATTGTTGGTACCAGTTAATGCTCATAAGTTAGTAATTTAAAATTTAGAATTCTGTGGTTCTACTAAAATTATTTGGTATACTTAATATTATCACTTTATTATCTGACTATTATTATGAAATCAGTTGTCCTTTGTAAGGCAAGTTATAGTCCTGGAAATAGCACCATAGGTCAAAAAGAAATATTTGAATCTCATTTTTCTGTAGAATCATTGCTGATTAGGGGATCACTATTACCAAAAGCTCAAAATCCAATATTTTAATAGAATCTATCATAAATATTATACTTAGTCCACTGTTTAAAGTAACAAAATGATTTGTCTATATAAAATATAAATATTTTTAAGTGTGTATAAATTCATTAAATAGAATCAAATGATAGTTATCTCACAATGTAAAGGTATGGTGTGATAGTGTAAGGTATACAGTTATTTTCTTAATGAGTTCTGCTTATTAATTTTTTAGCAAAAATTGGATGATGGAATGTGAGCTTCACAAGGTCAGGTACTTTGTATTTTAAAGTAGTCATATTTCCAGTGTAGATACTTAGTAAATACTGCATGAATGAATAGCTGAACACTTTGAGCAAGATCATGAAGATACGAAGGTATGTTTTGATGAAGTGTTGGCAGATACTTTGAGAAGTTTTGGAGAAACTTAGGTTCAATAGGTTGCTTTATATGAAACTGATCTAGGATTGTTTAATATCTTTATTCTTATTGTCATTTTATTTGTAGCAGGTATACTCACTGGAGATAAAGTTAGGGTTTTTTTTTTTAACATTTGAAGTTTAGGTGCATATTACCAGAAATAATTGAGTAACATGTTTCTTTTATTTTTTCAATAAACATTTATTAAGTACCCATAGTTATATTTATTAAATATCAGTGTGTGCCTCATACTGTTGGCTGTTATAGGTATAAAAGGTAGCTTGCATGTTCGTGGTAAAGTGTAAGAAGTGTGAGGCACAGTCCTTTAAGATGAAGATCTCCTGTTGCTTATATTCACACAAAGACTTTCAGGTGATTGGTCATAGCGGTGTTATTCATAATCATCAAGAGGTGGAAACAGTTGAAATGTCTATCAGCTGATGAATGAATAAACACAATGTGGTATATTCTATTCATACAATGGAATACTACCCAGCAATAAAAAGAATAAACTACTTATACATTAAAATGGATGAACCACAAAAACATTGTGAGAAATGAATGAAGCCAGATACATAAGGTACATATTATATGATTCCATTATCGGACATTTAAAGAAAATATGAAACTATAGAAACAAACAAGATGAGTGGTGGCCTGAGGGTAAGGTTGAAGAGTGACTGCAGACTGACCCTGAGGAACTTTTAGGGTGATAAAAGTGTTCTAAAATGAAATGTAGTAAAGGTTACACAACTGTGTAAATGACTAAAGCTTGTTGAACTGTACGTTTAAAATGGATGAATTTTATAGTATGTAAATTATACCACAATATAATTTTTTTAAAAGTCTGTTCTTATTTATTACTGTAAGTAAATGAAGAGACTCGAACATGTAACAAATACTAAGAAGAGCTAAAGGTGAAACGGGTGGCTTTTAAGCAGTGATTCTTTTAAAACTGGAAATAAACCAATAAGAGATTAGGAGTAGGGAAGGTAGCCCCTTACAAGATGGCACCTCCACACCCCTGCAGCTCCTAGAGCAGAGATTCAGCTATCCTGCCAACCTTTCTGTTTATATTCCCTTTGAGAACCACTTTTCTGTGGGATATACTTCCCTTATACAATAAGATTCTTTGAAATGTATAACATCTGCATCTATAGGGAAGAACTGAGTATGTTAACAATAACAATTCAAAACTAACAACTTCAAAAAATGACCTGTACCAGCTTGGGCAACTTGGCGAGACCGTGTTGCTACAATACATTTAAAAAAAAATTAACTAGACATGGTGGTGCATGCCTGTAGTTCCAGCTACTTGGAAGGTTGAGGTGAAAGAATTGCCTGAGCCCAGCAGATTGAGGCTGCAGTGGCCCTGAGAGTGTGCCATTGCACTCTAGCTTGGGCAACAGAATGAGACTCCAACTCAAAGAAAAAAGAATTAAAAAAAGGTCTTAATATTTATGGGTAATGCTGTTAAATATGGTACCATTCATTTTTTCCCACAATTACTAGATATTTACTGAATGTTTATTTTATGCTTGACTCTTTCCTAAAGTAATTATAATTTGGAAATTAGATGAGTTAGAAAATCACTGATATTTTCACCACTTTTATAGGTTTTCAGATTGTTACTCTGTAATAGCATTTGCTGTCAACTAATGAAGTAGTCTAGATAATTAATGATTTATCTTAAATGTCCTTTTTTTAGCTTGAAAATATGTTTAAGAACAATAATTTTAATCTTAAAAATTCTCTGTAGTTCTTAGTATTGCTTTTTCACCTAAGAAATATTATTTCATAAATAATGTATAACTTTAGAATATATACATAAGATACTTCTTAATTTCTGGTGCTACAAGGAATACAAAGTAAACTAGTTATTTTAAATTCGTTCTTGACATTAACAAATTATGTATATAGTTTTAAAAGTCAATTGATATTGAGTAGCTTATAAAGAAAAATACCATCTCTATGCCCTATCTTTTCCCATCCAATTTCTGCTTTCTAGAGGCTATTCTCATAATTTAGTGGCTTCTTCTGTTGTTTGCTTCATATTTCTCAATACGAAGTTTATTTTCCTTGTTACTGGTTGAGTTCCTGCTATAGAAGGTGAGGATTTGACTGTCTTATACTCTTGACTAACGGCAGATTAATCATATGGCAAAAAATGAAATTAAAAAAAAATACGGAAGAGCAAATATTCCCCAAAGGAATTTTGTTTCCAAATTATGCACTTCATAGTAATATATATTATTTAGTCTCCTACATTATAAAACTGATATTTTACTTTCATCCCTGAGTACTTTGTGGTAGATTATTGCTTCAGTTTTACAATGAGGTATATTATTTTCTTTAAAAAAATAAACTCTACTGAGGTACAATTTCTTTTTTTAATGTTTTATTTTAAAGATGTGGGGTACAATTCAGGGCTAGGTATACAAATATTCATTATGCAGGTACCCTTGATGATGAGGTGTGCCCCTCACCTTGGCAATTTCCCCCTACTGTCAATCCCTTTCTTATAGTATTGTGATAATTGTTCAAGGTCCACTTATGAGTGAGAACATGTGGTACTCAGTTCTTTGTTTCTGTGATAGTTCACTCAGTATTATAGACTCTAAGTCCATCCAAGTTGCTGTACAATTTCTACAAAACAAAATTCCTTAATTTTTAGTGTATGAATCAGGGACTTGATATATATATATATATAATTTTTAGTGTATGAATCAGGGACTTTATATATATATATATATATACATATATATACACAGACATGCAATCATCAACACAATTATGATATAGACAGTTTCCATTGCCACAAAACATTACTTCATGACCCTAAAGTCAGTTTCCTTGCCTTACCTCTGGTCCCTCTAATCTAGAATTTCATATAGGTGGAGTCATAAAGTGTACATATTCTTTTGTGTATGACTTCTTTCATTTAGCATAATGTCTTTTGAGAGTCTTTCATGTTGTTCTATATCAGTAGTTCAATCCCATTTATTGCCAAGTAAAATTCAATTGCCTGGGTACCACAATTTGTACATTCATTAGTTTATGGACATTTAGATTGCTTATAGTTTTTAGTTGTAAGATGTTGTAAACTTTCATTAACAGGTCTTTTCTGGACAAGTCTTTTAATTTTTCATAAGTAAATACCTAAGAGTGGACTTGCAGGATTATATGGTAAATGTATATTCAACTTGATAAAGAAATTGCCAGACTGTTTCCCAAAGTGGCTGCACTGTTTTACGTTGTAACTAACAGTACGTGAGACTAACAGTAGCTCCACATGCTGGATAATACTTTTGTCAGTCTTTAGTTTTAGTTATTCTAACAAGTGTGTCATAGTATCTCATTGTGTTTTAGTTTGCATTTTCCTTATGACTGATGATCTTGAGCATCTTTTGTTTTTTTTTTTTGGTGCCTGTTTGCTATTGATATATCTTTAGTGGAGTGTCTGTTCAAATCTTTTGCCTTTTTTTCCTGAGTTGTTACTGAGCTATAAGAGTTCTTTGTAAATTCTGGATACAAGTCTTTATTACATATGTGTTTTGCAAATACTTTCTCCTATTCAGTGCTTACATTTTTCATTTTCTTTTTATT
Source organism: Tarsius wallacei (assembly GCA_963574415.1). Taxonomy (NCBI): domain Eukaryota; kingdom Metazoa; phylum Chordata; class Mammalia; order Primates; family Tarsiidae; genus Tarsius; species Tarsius wallacei. Next base: position 14,622 of record CAUYQG010139568.1, on the reverse strand, counting down.
TCGTTTTTTTTTTTTTTTTTTTTGAGTTGGTGTTTCACTCTGTTGCCCAGACTGGAGTGCAGTGGCACGCTCCTGGCCACCACAGACCTGCTGGGCTCTGGCGATCCTTCCGCCTCAGCCTTCCAAGGAGCTGGAACTACAGGCGTGTGCTACCATGCCCAGCTAATTTTTGATTTATTGTAGAGATGAGTTCTCGCCAAGTTGCCCAGGTGGGTCTCGAACTCGTAGGCTCAGGCAGTCCACTCACCTCGGCCTCCCAAAGTGCTGGGATTACAGATTTTCTCATTTTCTTAACTCTCTTTTGAGGAACAAAGTTTTATATTTTGACGAAGTCCAGTTTATCATGTTTGTATTTTATGGTTCATGCTTCTGTGTCCTAAAAAATCGTTGAATATTTTAGGATCACAAAAATGTTCTTTTATGTTTTCTGCTAGCAGTTTTATAGTGTTAAGTTTTACATTTAGATCTAAAATTTCATTCAGAGTTAATTTTTGTAGAAGGTGTGAGATAAAGGTTGGAATTCATTTTTTGGGCAAATGGACACCAGTTTGTTTTAGCCCCATTTGTTGAAAAGACTATACTTCTTACATTATATTCCCTTGGTACCTTTGTAAAAAATCAGTTGACCACAGATTTGTGAGTCTGTTTCTGGATTCTCTGTACTCTTCCCTTGATCTAAATATTCATCCTTACTCTAACACTGTACTTTTTTGGTTACTTTAGTTTTTCCAGTAAGTCATGAAATCAGGTAGTGAATATCTTCAAACTTGGTTCTTCTTTTTCAAAAGTTGATTTGGCTATTCTACGTTTTTTGCATTTTTACATGAGTTTTATAATCAGCTTGTCAATTTCTACAACAAAGCCTGCTGGAATTTTTATTGGGATTTTATTGGATCTATAAATTAATTTGGGGACACTTGACATATCTGAATTATTGAATCTTCTAATTCATGAACATAGTATGTTTCTGTTTAATTACTTATGTGTTTTTAAGTTTCAGCAATATTTTGTAGATTTCCATAGTGTGGGTCATACATATATTTTGTTAAATTTATCCCTAAGTATTTTTTTATGCTATTGCCAGTGGCAATTGAGTTTGGCATATTGTGCTTGTCAACTGACCTTGCTAAACTTACTGAAGTAATTTGTATATTCCTTAGGATTTTCTAAATCGACAATAATGTTATTAGCAAATAAAGGCATTTTTACTTTGCCTTTTTCATTCTGTATGATTTTTTTTCTTGTCATATTTAACTGGCTAGGACTTCTAGTACAGTGCTGAATAGAAGTGGTGAGAGTGGACATCCTTCTCTTGTTCTTGATCTTGGGAAAAAATGCATTCTTTCACCATTGAGTATAACTATAGTTTTTCCTAGATGCCATTTAGGTAAAGGAAGTTCCTTTCTTCCTTTATTTGCTAAGAGTTTATATCACAAGTGGATACTAAATTTTGCCAAATGCTTTTTCCACATCTATTGAGATAATACTATGGATTTTCTTTTTTATTTTGTTAATATGGAAAATAATATTGATTGATTTTTTTCTTGAATATTAAGCCAACCTTGCATTCTGGAGTAAGCCCTCCTTTTTGTGGGAAGATTTTATGAGTTAAAATTTTTCAGTAGATACAAGGCTATTCAGTTTATTGCTTCTTGAGTTAGTTTTGATAATCTGTATTATGTAAGAAATTAGTTCATATCATGTAAGCTGTCAAATTTAGATGATATGGACAATTATCATTGGCATAAAGTTGTTTGAAATAGTCTCTTATCCTTTTAATGTGTGTAGTATCTGTAGTGATATACACTCATTCCTGATACTTTTTTTGTATTATAATGTTTGTCTTTTTTCTTCATCAACCTTAGAAGTATTTTATCAATTTATTGATCTTTTAAAAGTAAAGTCAACTTTCAGTTTTGTTGATACCCACTGTTGTTTTCCATTTTCAGTTTCTTTTATTTCTGTTCTTGGCTTTTATATTTCTTTTCTCTACCTCAGAGTTTCTCAACCTTAGCACTATGACATTTTGGGTCAGATAATTCTGTTTTGTGCATCATAGGATGATTAGCAGCATCCCTGGTGTCTTCTCACAAAGTGCCAGTAACTTCTCCCTAGGTGTGATAACCAGTGTCTCCAGACGTTGTCAAATGTCTCTAGGTGGGCAAAACTGCCAGTGGTTGAGAACCATTGCTCAACTTCTTTCAATTTAATTTGTTTATTTTTTCTAGTTTCTTAAGGTAGACTCTTGGATCACTGATTTTAGATTCTGTTCCTTCCTCCCTCACCCCCAACATAAGGATTTAAAGCTAAACATTTTTCAAGTACTACTTTAGCTGTAGTTAACAAATTTTTATATGTTGTATTTTCATTATCATTCACTTGAAAATATTTTCTATTTCTTTATTATTTGTTCTTTAATCTATTACAACTTATTTCCTTCCTCTTCGGGGGTTTAATTTGCCCCCTTTTTTTTTCTTTTTAGCATCTCTTTTTCTTCTTTTTTTTCTAGAGGCTGGAAGTACAAGATCATTTCTAGCTTCTCAAGGTGAAAGTAAGACCATTGATTTTGGACCTTTCTTTTTTGTCTAATATAAGTATTTCAAGCTAAACAGTTTCTCTCTAAGGACTGACTTAGCTTCATTAAACAAATTTTGATATGTTGTATTTTTATTATTCAATTCAGAATATTTTCTGATTTCTCTGTTATTTATTCGTTGATTTGTAGTTTATGTTTCAAATATTGGGATTTCTCTAATTGTCTTGTTATTGAGTTCTAATTTAATTTCATTGTGGTTGAGAACTTACTCTGTGTGATTTCAGTACTTTCAGATTTATTGAAAATTATCCTTTACAAAGCACATATCTCATAGATGTTTAGTAGGCCAAAAGATTTGTCAGAGACTTGTGTTATTGCATAATACAGTTAGTTTATTTTCATTGCTTTATAGTATTACAATTTATGAATATTTTGCTATTTATTCTACTATTGATGGGTGTTTGAGCTTCCAATTTTTGGCTAGTATGAATAGTTCTATAAAAGCATTCTTTTGTGTGTCCTTTGGTGAACATATATACATATATTTGTTTGTTATATGCCATGAATGGAAATGCTGAGTCATAAGGTGTGCATATATTCAGCTTTGATATATAAGTTTTAAGGAAAAAGGTTATTAATTTATTGTTATGCATCCTTTTTAGACACTTGTTTTTTGTGGACTTAGTTATTGTGGTGGTGATGCTTTTGTCATTGTTAAGGAAGAAGCAATACATTTCTTAGGAGGCATCTTTCCAAAAGTTGGCAGTATTCAAGTTTTACTTCTTTAATGGCTTTTAAAAGTGAGATAGGCCGGGCTTGGTGGCTCAGCCTGTAATCCTGCGCTTTGGGAGGCCGAGGTGAGTGGATTGCCTGAACCCGCAGGTTCGAGACCCACCTGGGCAAATTGGCGAGACCTCATTTCTACAATAAATCAAAAATTAGCTGGGCGTGGTAGCGCGCGCCTGTAGTTCCAGCTACTTGGAAGGCTGAGGCGGAAGGATTGCCGGAGCCCAGCAGGTCGAGGCTGCGGTGGCCGGGAGCGGCCACTGCACTCCAGTCTGGGTGACTGAGTGAGACTCCAACTAAAAAAAAAAATGTGAGATAGACTTTTTGATGGAAACAAATGTACAAAACTACCATTTTGAAAGAAGAATAATAAATACAAATAGAAGTTTTGTTCCACTAATTCCAGTAGATTTTCTTTCTCAACCCCCTTTTGGTATGACCTTGAGAAACCGTCCATTTTACTGTACCTAAAATTTTCTTTTCTTCTTGCCCTTTGAGTATATGTACGTGAGTTATATACAAAGATGTCTTTTCTTTTGCTAGAAGAGAATATTTCTGGGGATGGAGGCTTTTACTTTACTTTCACAGTGGAACTACTCATGAGCCAAACTGTACCATTTTATGCAGTTTCAATTCTATGCTTCATTTCATTGATTACCCCCAAAATACACCCTAAAGAATTAAAAGTTTATGTATAAAAACTATGTTGTAGTCATTGGAAAGTCACATATCCAGTTGAGATAATGACTGCCATTCAAATAGGGAATTCGTTAGGATGTCTCTCTTAAAAGGATGTTATTGTAAAATAGATTACCTGTGATTCAATGATGAAATGATAGACACGCCTTCCTCTCTGTCCTTGGAATTTGTTAAGCATTCACAGTAAGGATGTCTGAAAGGAACACAGTTCATTAGTGTTTGCTCTCAAAGGTGCATTTTATCTGGAGTAGAAAAGTGGGCTAACCAGATGGATTATTCAAAATATCTCAACTTTTACAGGGAATTTACCATAATTGAGTATTTCAATGGCATGTTATTAGAAGGGCTTGGTTAGATACATAGACTCAGAGAAGCAAAGGGGTTGTTTCTGAGTGTGCTAGTGTGTGATACATTTAATTATTCATTTATTTCCAGCACTATTTGGATTATTACTTTCTCTGTGTACATATAATTAGGCATCTTTCTCTGTTATACTTCCAAATCTTGTACTGCCCTCACAGCTGACTAAATGATCAAGTGGCTTAGTATCCTATCTTTTCTTTCAGTTTCTCTGTCCATCATTAGGGTTGTTGATTACATGTTTACTTCCAGGCTAATTCTAGGTGTTATTGAGAACATACCAATTTGCTATCCCATGTAGTATAGTTAATAATATTTTGGGTGGAATATTTTTATTTTGGTAAAAATAATAAAAATACTAACAGTGGCTAATATTTATTAAATACTTATGTGCTAGATGCTTTTACGTACTTTAGTTCTAACAGTAACTCGGTCAGGACAAGTGGTAATATTTCAGTTTTACAAATGTGAAAACTGTAAATTAGAGGTTAAATAGTTTGTTCCAAAGTTATACAGTTAGTGTGAATGACAGAATTAATATTTAAACTCAGGACTTTCTTACTTTAATATCAGGGGTCTTTATGATCTCTATACATTACTTCCTGGTTTTGCTCTGGACCTTACAACTCTGCTTGTTTGCTTATCCATATCCCTTCCACTGGAATGACATCTCCTTAGCAGTTCCAGGCTTTACTAGTAGGAAATGTACCTATCATTAAAGCCCCAGACAAAATGCCAACTTTTCCTGAAGTTTTCCCTGTAGCCCTATTTGGAAGTAAACTCTGCCTTCTTTGAACTCCCACAATACTTTTGTACCTTCGTACATTTATTTTGCCTTGAATTATAATTATCCCTTTACATGTCTTAATTTACCAACTAGAGACTCTTTGATTTCCTGTAGCCTAACATTGAAGGTACTCAGTATTTATTGACTTGATATTACAGGCAAAAACCCATCAAAAGAGAAGTAAACACTATTGGTGCATTTTTTAAAATTTGAAAGAACATGGCAATATGGTAATGATTAGTATATTTATGATGATTTTTGCTTCTTGTTGTTTGGAAATCTTGTTAAATGTTGTTGGTGGTATAACTAAATGTCACATGCATTTCCTGGTTTGGTGAAAAGGTTTTTTTCACCTGGTTTGGTGAAAAAATGATAGATAATCTCAGCTATCATTTTTTTAAAAAGATAAATAATAATGAGACATCTGTTTAACAAAGGTAAGAAGAACTTGCTGTTTTAATTTCGTTCACAGCAGTGGGTCAGATTATGTTCTTTTAGAGCTAACTTTGATAATAGGCTCAAAATAATACTGGAATTCAACAATTGATTATTGATAGATATATTATCTCTTGCATTTATGGATATTGGTATAGAATAAGTTTATGTTAAACAGTCTACTTGTCTTTGAATATAATGTTTCCATTTATGACTTACTGTACTATTTAATATATGCATTGTCTTTTTATTTTTGTTTTACTTGCTTTTAGTTTTCTTCTCGGAGAAAGCTAATTAAACCAGAATGTGTTCATTGGGGTTGTAGGGAATCTCATTATTAATTACCCATTCAAATTTTGAACTGTATTTTTTTCTAAATCTCTTTAAATATTCCCTTTCCCGCTTCTAACTTATTTACTTTAACATTTCATTCACACAAAAAAGAACTTAATCAAAACTTTTTTTTTTTTTTTTTTTAGGGCTCAAACTGTGATTTAAAAAAATTTTTTTTTCCTCTTTTAATTTTTATTTAAAATTCTGGGGCACAGTTCAGGGCTAGGTATACAAATGTTCACCGTGCAGTTACCCTTATTGATGAGGTGTGCCCCTAATCAAAACTTTTAATGAATATTTATATGGTGATAGAGGTTTTGTTATAATTTATTTATTGAGTTTTGAGCTCTGAGTCTGTTAACCTATAAGTTCTAACTGTGTTTTTATAGTGTCTTCCATCTTAATTGTACATATACTTGCTGTTAATTTGGCTGAGCTCTTGAAACATCCTAAGACTTTTTAACCTCCTTTTAGGGAGAAATCCTTTTGTTAAGATAATCTCTTTAAAATGAACATCAATCTTTCTCACCTCATATCACTTGGACTTTATGAAACTGCTAATAAAGCAAAAGGTGGGCAGAAGACAGTAACTCAAACAAGTCTTTTGGCTCTTGAACTAAGATAGTGGGTGAAATTTACGCAAATTATGAGGCTGCCTAGAACACTCTTATTGTTAAGGTTTGAGAATCTGATTGTTAAATATCTATTGAATAATACAGCAAATTAAAACAATCAGTATGAAAGCATTTGACATCAACCAGAATATAGAAAATGCTTAAAGTTTTAGTTCTAGTGACAAAAACTTAAATTCTCCGTTATAAAATAACTATTATCGTTAATGCTAAATTGTCGCAAAAGTAACACATGTTAATTCCAGGGAACTAGTATAGCATAATTCACAGAGTAACTAACTTCATAATATAGAGTTTATATATTTTACTGTTGTGTGTAAACGTGTTAGTCCTTATAACAATCCTATAACGAAGTACTGTTATTTTTCCTATTTCATAGATGAGGAAACTGAGCAAAAAATGAAGGGACTTTACCAAGGATGTACAGTATTTGAACCCAGGCAGTCTGGCCTGAGCGTCTATGCCCTTTATTTAGTATTGCTTTTTACTGGGTAGTTAAGGTTTTGGGATTATAACATAGACCTGGATTCAAATCATGGCTACTACTGATAATCTTGGGATGGGAGTATGTTTCTTGACCTCCCTGAGCTTCAGGTTCTTGTTTATAAAACAAGGGTTGTTTTAGGGATAAAATGAGAAAATATAACTCCTTAGCTCACTGTTTAGCAGATACTATGTTTGTTCAGTAGATGGTAAGTGTCATTATAACAAATACTGAGAGGCAAAATGAAAATGTCACCAAAAGAAAACATCCATTGCTAACTTTGAGTTATCCAGTATTATAAAACATGTTTCTTGATTTTATTAGTAAATCTTTAAAAATTTATATTAATGTATTTTTCTTCCTTCTATAACTTTTTCTTATATATGTTTCACAAAATAAGGCCGGGAGGTGTGGATTTTCCTGTATCACTTAGCAGCAAGGCATGTCTGTTTTGGCTTCTATGCTAGCCAAAACTTTTTTTTCTGTGTTCAGGAATGGGTAGGTGGAAATAGAGGGGGACCTGTTTGTATGCACATATTTTTTTCTTTTTAAACAGAAATGAGATTGTGTTTAACCTTTTTTTAAAATTATTATTCAGTCTCACTCTGTCACCCCAGGCTGGAGTGCAGTGGCCACGGTTCACTGCAGCCTCGACTTTCTGGGCTCAGGCAATCTTTCCACTTCAGCCTTCCAAGTAGCTGGGATTACAGGCATGCAGCACTATACTTGGCTAATTTATTTTTATTTTTTGTAGAGACAGTGTCTTGCTATGTTGCCCAGGCTGGTCTCAAACTTTTGACCTCAAGTGATCCTTCTGCCTTGGGTCTCTCAAAGTGCTTGGGATTACAAGCTTGAGCCACTTTGCCTCACTAAAATTTCTGATATAATGTCTACAGATCAACAAAATATACAGTGTGTTAGAAGTAGACCAGAGAACATGCACTAGTATTAATTTTATTAAAATAACAATGAAATTCCAGTTTCAGAGTATTTAGAGTTGCTAACTGAAAACACTGTATTTGAAAGAACAGTCTTAATGAATGTAGACTGTTTCCTCTTGAATGAGCTTGTAGAAGTCTGACCATATATTACGTTGTTAAGTAAATTCACTGGTGTGATATAGCAGTAACTGAACCAGTCCCCTTTTCTATAGCTTCAGCAACAAAGCATGGCTAATGATGTTTTTTTTTTTCTTTTAGATCTACACACAATGAGCTGGAAAAGAATCGGTAAGTCAGTGATGAGGTGCAGCTTTCATACATTTAAAAAGCAAACTCACCATTTTACCTGTGAAGATATTGTAATAATGCATATGTAGTTTTAATTTTACTTTTCAAATATATGACCTGATATATATATATTTTCTGATATATATTTATTTTCTCTAAAAAATGATGTGAATAGTAAGCCTGTACTTACTAAACTGGGAGAAGTAAATATATTTTTAAAGCTTATTTGAATTTTGAGTTTATGGTATAGCCTTCTTTATTTCTGTCTCTGCAAATAGGTTAATTGTGATAGGCTCATGGTTTAAATATGGTCTTGCTAAATGATAGAGTTTCTGAAGAGTAAGTAATAAGACAGATTGGAGGGCATTGCCTTTTTTCTTTTTAATTTATTCATTCATTAATTCATTTCTTCATGCCTTCAACAAATATTCATCAAGCATGAACTATATGTTGGTGCCAGGCAGGCAGAATGTTTTATGTAGAAAATTCAGGAATATGTAAGATGGTTTCTTTCCTTAAGGAACTCAGCTTTGTGGGAGAGGAGAGTAATTAAAGTACGGTATAATGTGCCAAGTATGGTAATAAAGTAGCAGAGATTACTAGAAGGTTACCTGATCTCCTTTGAAGGGAGGCTCACAAGGTACTGTAGGGAGTGGTGAGTGAGCACTGTATACTGAGGAAACTGCAAGAGGTCAGTATGAGTATAAAAGCTTGTAGCATGAAGTAAGCCACGCATGGTGTTGAAGAGTCTCATCAACTATGCTGAAGAGTTTGGATTTTTCCTGAGACCTGTAGGGAGCAGAGAAATGATTTTAAGATGGATTGTCATATGACAATCCTTTGTGTTTTGGGAAGATCACTTTGGTTACAGTGTGAAGAATTGGTTGGTTGGGAGAAGGGATATCAGTGGCATGCATGCTCTTTTAGAGGTGACTATAGTAATCCAGGTAAGAGATGATGATAGCCATCGAGACAGAAGTAGACAAAATAGAGTATGGCCGGGCACGGTAGCTCACGCCTGTAATTCCAGCACTTTGGGAGGCAGAGGCAAGAGGACTGTCTGAACCCATGGGTTCAAGACCAGCCTGGGCAACTTGGCAAGACCTCGTCTCTACAATAAATCAAAAAATTAGTTGGGCATGGTGGTACATGTCTGTAGTTCCAGCTACTTGGAAGGCTGAGGCAGGAGGATCGCCTGAACCCAGCAGGTTGAGGCTGCAGTGACCATAAGCATGCCACTGTACTCCAGCCTGGACAACAGAGTGAGACTCTGACTCAAAAAAAAAAAAAAAAAAGCACAGTGGCTTACACCTATAACTCCAGCACTTTGGGAGACTGAGGTGAGAGGACTGCCTGAGCCCACGGTTTCAAGACCACCCTGGACAACTTGGCGAGACCTCATCTCTACAGTAAATCAAGAAAAATGAGCCACACATGGTGTCGCATGCCTGTAGTTCTAGCTGCTTGGAAGGCTGAGGCAGAAGGATCACCTGAGCCCAGTAGGTTGAGGTTGCAGTGGCCGTGAGCATGCCACTGCACTCCAGCTTGGGTGACAGAGTGAGACTCCAACTCAAAAAAACATAAAAGTATGGAGTAGAATCAATAGAAATTGGTGATTAGTTGGCTATGGATAGTTATATCTTAGATGGTATTACCACTTACTGAGAAAAGGAGTATAGGAAGAGGACAAGTTTGGGAGAGAACATGAGAATTGTAGAAATAAAATATTCTCTTTTTGGTGGAGCAATTAGATTAGTAACCAACAAACTGGCAGTGTCTGCATCCACCATTTTTGACAAACAAGATCTCATGACCTTCAAGTTTTTGTCATTCCTCTTTTTTTTTTAATAGTTTGACTAACCTAACTACTTTTTTTTTTTTTTTTTTTGAGTTGGAGTCTCACTCTGTCACCTAGACTAGAGTGCAGTGGCATGCTCCCAGTCACCGCAGCCTCAACCTGCTGGGCTCCAGCAATCCTTCCACCTCAGTCTTCCAAGTAGCCGGAACTACAGGCACGCACTACCACGCCCAGCTAATTTTTTATTTATTGTAGAGATGAGGTCTCACCAAGTTGTTCAGGCGGGTCTCGAACCCGCAGGCTCAGGCAATCCACTCACCTCATCCTCCCAAGGAGTGGGATTACAGGCTGAACCACCGAGCCCGGCCCTAACTACTTTCTTAAGGATGAGTTTAAATGTCAAATCCCCTTGAAAAGGCTTAGCATAGTCTTTTAGGCAGACTTAGTAGCTTTTACCACTTTGCACAGTGCTCTCTTCCTACCTCCTATTACAAGACTCATTAGCATTGTAATTATTTGTTTATATGTCTTTTTCTGCCAAACGACTACCACTGCCTCAAAGACAGAAATACTGTTTTGTTCAATGTTGTGTCCTCACTGCCTAGAATTTGATGCATATACTGGAGATAATGGCTTTAATATTGAGTGAAGGATGAAACTAGAACTCAAAATTGAGTGACCTAGTGAAAGACATGTTGCTAGTAAGTGGCAAAGCAGTTCATCAGGGTATCCTTCATTTTAAATAATCTCTTTTCTGCCTTATGTTTCTGGTGTATTAACGATCTGGATGGATTGAAGGAATTATCTGGCTAGTTTAAACATAGGCAAAAAAAGAACAAAAAGTAACAGCTCTTAGGATACTAAAATTAAACCTTACATAGAGTTTACTCTAAATTATAGCATGGAGTGTATTTTGGGTCACATAGGTTACTGGTAAATATGTAACTTTTATAACTATTTCACCCATCTGAATGTGGTCTTGGGGAGACCCCCTTTGGAAACCTGGCAAAAAACCTTTAAGACTTGAGTAGAGACCCTTTTTAGTAACCATTTAGAATAGAGCTTTTAAATTTTTTGATTAAATTTTGTGTAATAATTCTGCATATCTGGCCAGTTGCAGTGGCTCACGCCTGTAATTCCAGCAATTCGGGAGGCAGAAGCAAGAGAATTGCATGAGTGCAGGGATTTGAGACTAGCCTGGGCGACTTGGTGAGATCTTGTCTCTACAATAAATTAAAAAATTAACTGGGTATGGTGGTGCGCACCTGTAGTCTCAGCTACGTGGCAGGTTGAGGTCAAGGCTGCAGTAGCCATGAGCATGTGACTGTACTCCAGCCTGGGTGGCAGAGTAAGATCACTCTGACTTAAAAGAAAAATTTTTTTTTTTGGCATATTATTTCTGACTTATTGATAACTTGAAAAAATCCTCAGAGAAGATGATATGTGTATCACCCACAGTATTTGATTTGCCCTGTAAGTTGTTTAATTTAGTATTCAAATGTGGCACAGGTGTAACACATGTAGTTTTTATGACCTAGACAGTATGCAATCTCCAGTAAAGGTCTTTTGTTCCTATTTTAATTACTTAGGTCTAAGACTTTCTGACTGATTTCCTACCATGCTACTCTACGTCATTTAAGGAAGGCATGATTCCCTTATCCTCTTCTAATAGCCCACAAAGTGCTAATAGACATTCTTCATTTCTCAAATTGTTTCTTTTCCTCTCTTTACTACTTTTTTCCCCTCCCTCTCTTCCCTGAGGCTTCATTGAAAGGTGATATAGAATTAATTTTTCCAAGGTATATTTTTAAGATATATTTTTATCAGTATAAATAAAACTCCAGTTTTAGTAGTATGTGTCAGAGGGTCAGTACTAGAGGAAAAATCAAATGTAATAATCTTAACTCCACTTCTGAAAAGTGACCAGCTGTGATTTGGCAAAAACCAAAAATACTGATAGACACAGGAAGATTTAAAGGTGGGGAGGTGTTTTAGCCAAATAGCAAGAAGGTGGCACAAGAATATTTTTAAAATTTAAGCCTGTATCTTTGTCATATTTTTTAGGCCTTCATCCAGTTCCATTTAATAGTTCTTTTCACCAAGGCATCATATCTTCTATTATAAGACTGACTAGGTAGCATTGTAATTTTATTTGATGTGTTAAAGAAAAAAAGTTAACCTGGCTTTGACATCCTTTAAAATAGAATTTTGGCTTTACCTCTCATCTGTTTTTAAATGTGACTTATGTGAAGAAAGTAACTCACTATCAAAAGGGTAATTTAATTTTGTCTTCATTCTGAAAAAAAAAAAAAACTTCCGAAGTCATCTATAGACTTTAAATTTTGCTACTTTATATATAACATATTCATGCCAGAAATTGCTTTTTTCCTCTTTAGCTTGGTTCTGAAATCTTGCATAAACAGGTCTTCTGAGTTAGTATTTTTTTTACTGGGGTAAATGCAGTGAGAATTAGAGTAGGTAATTTTAAATTGTTAGTGAATGGCAGAGTAATTCCAGATGACTATCTTAAACAAAGCCCTAAGATTGTTGAAGTTCTGGGGTCTGGCCTTGAGGAGATAATAGCCACCAAATGTTGAGGCTCATTTTCCCAGATCTCAGAGGGAGGCCTAATGGTGGAGATTTGGGGTCTGGCAGGCCTAGAGTAGTTTACTTTGTCCCACAATTGCCCCAGGATGCCTATAACCCATTAGGGAGCTTTAGGTAGTTTCAGGACTGATAGAGATTTAGATTCTTTCTTTGATAGATCTTGGGGACTGATTTCTGCCTAAAACCCTGTTGGTTATACTGAGCCTGGTCTAGGTGGTTCAGAGCATTTGTTAACTGTGTACTAACCCTGTCCCCCTAGGCCCGCAACAGGTCATAACAGGCCCAGGAGGTGGAGGAAAAGCAGACTACCTTTAGGTGTTCTGCATTCTTCAGGAGCCTGTGTGAATCATCTCATGGGAAACTTAATGAGTCTTTGAGATTGAAGAATTAAGAATTTACTTTGCTTATTGGCTTATCTTATGAGATGGGTCCTTTGCCAGAAAAGAAACAATTCAGTACAGATTTTTGATCGCCTCATTGCTTTTTCATTTTCTTAATTCAAATTACTGATGATGTTTTCAAAAGAATCAACAACTTTAACAGGACTTTAATGGTCAAAAACCTTAGTGCTGACTGCAGGAAAGGCCATTCAACCTTAATAGCTGTCATTCCACCAAAACAAAAGGCTTTCCCTTATTACAACTCTGGCAAAGCTGGAAGGCCAAAAGAGGACACTGAGCTAATAGTACCTTCCCGGGCAGAGCAGAGGTGACTGAGTATTTGTGATAAAAGAGAAGGATGTCCAGTGAATGATAATAGGGTGTCCTCAATATAGAGACTTTCATGTACCTCTGAGGGAAAGATGGAAATTAGCAGGTGAGTGGATTGCCTGAGCCCGCGGGTTCAATACCTGCCTGGGCAACTTGGCGAGACCTCATCTCTACAATAAATCAAAAATTAGCCAGGCATGGTAGCGCGCGCCTGTAGTTCCAGCTACTTGGAAGGCTGAGGCGGAAGGATCGCCGGAGCCCAGCAGGTCGAGGCTGCGGTGGCCGGGAGCGTGCCACTGCACTCCAGTCTGGGCGACAGAGTGAGACTCCAACTCAAAAAAAAAAAAATTTTTCACTTATTTCTGCCCTGATCTTTATTATTGCTTTCCTTCTGCTAACTTTGGGCTTAGTTTGTTCTTTTTTCTGTTTTCTTGAGGCATAACATTTAGTAATTTATTTGCCATCTTCTGTTTTGATCTAGGCTTTTATTGTTGTAAACTTTCCTTTCAAAACTGTTTTCCCTGCACCCCCTAAGTTGTGTTTGTTTGACAGACAGGGTCTCACTCTGTCATCCAGGCTGGAATGCAGTAACACGATTATAGCGCACTGCAGCCTCGAACTCCTGGGTTCAAGTAAGCCTCCTGCCTCAGCCTCCCGAGTAGCTGGGACTACAGGCATGCACTACCATGCCCAGTTAGCTTTTTTTATTTTTTGTAGAGTCGAGATCTCATTATGTTGCCCAGACTGTGCATCCCATAAGTTTTGGTGGCTCAGCCTGTAATCCCAGCACTTTGGGAGGCTGAGGTGAGAGGATTGCCTAAGCCCACAGGTTCGAGACCAGCCTGGGCAACTTGATGAGATTTCACCTCTACAACAAATCAAAAAATAAGCTGGGTGTGGTAGCACGTGCCTGTAGTTCCAGTCACTTGGAAGGCTGTGGCAGAAGGATTGCCTGAGCCCAGCAATTCGAGGCTGTGGTAGCCGGGAGCGTGCCACTGCACTCCAGTCTGGGTGACAGAGTGAGACTCCAACTCAAAAAAAAAAAAAGAAAGAAAGAAAGCAATTAGAGTTTTAAGAATGTATTGTTTATTTTCTCAAAAGGAAGAAGGGAAAAGAAAAAGAAATGAGTTATTTAGAAACATCCAAATATGCAAGATATGTACAAGGATATTCACTGCAGCATAGTTTACAATAAAAAATGGAAAGGAAATTGGAAACAAGACAAA
>CAUYQG010139561.1:0-11149 GCA_963574415.1 Tarsius wallacei | reverse complement strand
AATTTTGAGAAAGACCTTCAGCACACAGACACATAAGCATTTGTATATCTGTTGTACAGCAAGTTCACCCAGTACAGGGGCACAAGGGACTGCTTATGAGATGGTCCTTATGGAGAGTGCAGTATTGGAATCATGCTAGATGTCCAACTTAAGGGGACTTTGTAACCCACACGTGGTAGAAGGAATGTTAACTAGTGGGAAGTAATAAAATAAAAATATAATCATCAGCTTAAATATAAAAAACAAAGATATAAAGGAAAAAGCCATTATTTATCTAAAGTATAAACACAAACTATAGTATTTTGGGGGTTATTTAACAAACTATTTGGAAAGTAGAATGGAAGCACATTATATACACTTCAGGGGGGGTCTCAGGAAGAGATGAAAACATATATACTGGACAAAAAATAACATAATTTTAAACAGAGAGGTATTTTGGAGGCTGATAATCAGAGTGCTACTGAAATAAATGTGATTTAACTGTGTGCACTTGTAGTCCGTAAAAATTTTAAAAATAAATAAAAATATCTATCTTAGTAGTCATAATAGAAGTTGTAAGTAAAATGACAAAGCATGCTGGCCTGATTCACTTTAAAGGAATGCTAATTTTTAGTGAGAAAGATTTCACTAAGCCTGACACTTTTTGTTTGAAATTCGCAGATGCACTAACTTTATCTTTGATATCATGAGAAGCTTCAGAACAGGATCAGGACAACCAGTGTCAGAGAGGCAAGACAGTGTGGGCTACTCCTGAGATGGCCCCACTCATGCTGGAAACCACTAAGGGCCTCCAGAAGAGGTCAAGCCATCAGTGTATTCATTGGATGAGTTTTGGGTTGCGATGCTGACCTCCCAGGACCCAGGGTCATTATGGGTTGGCCACCTCCACCCATTGGGTCAGTTCATCTTCTTCTTCTCTTCCCCTTTTCAACCTGCGAGTACTCAGGGCAGGGAGGCCCAACAACTGTCAGACAGCAAGGTCTTATTTGAATGCAGTGACTACACCCCAATGAAGGTTTTCGGAGATATAAAGAGCATTAGAGAAGCTCAGTCTCCAAAGCAGAGCTCTAAGAAGAAGAGTGTGAGTCTGCACCTTTCCCTGGACTCCTGTCCTCCTCACTGTCCTTACTCACTATGCAGGTCAGAGTGGACTTTACTTGGAGGGTGGTGGGTCCACATCCAGCTATGCTCCACACAACACATTATGGTTTAATCCTTCTCTCCCATTTTTCTCTGTCTTTTTTACAGTGTCTGTGGCCAAGGCCAGGCTGACTCAGCCATCTCCAGTGTCCAAGAGCTTGGGACTGATGGCCACATTTACCTGCATTGGAAACAGCAACAATGTTGGCAGAGAGTGAGCAGTTTGGCTGCAGCAGCATGAGGATCATGCCCCCAAACTCTTAGCTGACAGGAATAACAATCCGCCCTCAGAGATCTCAGAGAGATTCTCTGCATCCAGATCAGGAAGCACAGCCTCCCTGACCATCTCTGGGCTCCAGCCTGAAGATGAGGCTGAATATTACTGCTCAGCCTGGGACAGCAGCCTCAGTGCTCACATGGTGCTTCAGGCCAGTAGGGAAGTGAGACAGAAACTCAAGAGCTCCCCTGACACCACTCAGCATGTGGTGATCCTTACAGAGCACTGCTCAAAACGGACTCACAAAAATACAAATTTTGGGCTCACAATTGTGTATACCACATATTTAGGACTGTTAAAATAATAAGATAAGTTAAAATCAGTGAATCTACAATATTAACAAACATGTTCAGGCAACATAATTCTGATTTTATTTGTGGCTATATACATGCATAAAAATTAGTAATTAGCTAAAAAAGAAAAATGAGATATAATTAAGGAAATGTTTATTATTCCACATTTATATTTTCTAGTTCATTTGGAAAGGCTGGACTCAATATCCAGATGGTCCAGCTCTCTGGCCTTCAGAGCCTGTTCAAAAGGGTTACGCCAACCTCCTCTCTTCTTATGACCTGGACTCATGTTCTGTACTCTCTTAGAATGTTTTTCCCTTCTGTCATAAAAATTCCTTGGTTCCCCCAATGTGTATGGTGCACTTAGTCGAGGCTTCCTTAACCCCACTTCCCTATGTATCCCCAACACCCATGAATGACAATGTTCATACATGTGAGTTCTTATTGTACCCCTTTATTATCCTCTGACATACCACCTGCAGTGCCTGGAATCAGCAGGTGAAGTTGGAACTTTGAGATAGTGTTGGTAAAGATTCTGACATTTAAAAAAATATTGAGAGCCCATTTAAAGATAATTTCCCATCGAGATAAAAATCCAAGTGTGTTAGCAGGGCTCGGTGGCTCAGCCTGTAATCCCTCATGTGGGGAGGCTGAGGTGAGTGGATTGCCTGAGCCCACGGGTTTGATACCTGCCTGGGCAACTTGGCGAGACCTCATCTCTACAATAAATAAAAAAATTAGTTGGGCGTGGCAGCGCGTGCCTGTAGTTCCAGCTACTTGGAAGGCTGAGGTGGAAGGATGGCCTAAGTGCAGCAGGTTGAGGCTGCGGTGGCCGGGAGCGGCCACGGCACTCGAGTCTGGACGAGAGTGAGACTCCAACTCAAAAAAAAAAAATCCAAGTGTGACAGCATAACTGTTCTAATGTTGGCTGTAAGAAGTCCCCTTGTCTTGGGTAGAGAAAAGGAAAACTTACTGTGCAAAAAATAAGTCTCGACCTCATTTGTTTAGTTCTTTCACAATGACTAGAGAAGGTGGGCTTTGTGGCCAGCAGGGGCCTCTGGATGATGTCCCGAGACAGCAGGTGTTGTGTAGAGAAGTTGGATGTAAAGAAGCTGACAAAACAGTGTCTTCATTGACGTGTCACCCTCCTCCATTTGTGAGTCCCCATTATTTGTCCCCCCCTGAATCTAGTTTTTTCATTTAATTGCTACAGATTTAAGGACTATTCCTCATCTTCCTTAGTGTCTTCTCCCAAATCTGATTTAGAAAGGGCTGATAGACAGTGAGGACCTATAATCTATATGGATGGAGTGATTCTGCTCCTAAGAGAGCCTGGCTGAAGGATATGACATACCTTGTGACCAGAAAGTCTCCAGGTTTGATAAATGAATTTTGTAAAATTCTGGATGCAAAATCAGCATACAGACATTGTTAGCATATCTATACACCAAAATTACCAATTTGTAAACAAAATCAAGAGGACAATGCCATTTAAGATAGCTAAAAATAAACACTAGAATTACATTTACCAAAGGGGGTGAAATATATGTATAGAAAACTACAAATCACTGATAAAATAAATTTAAATAGACATAAACAAATGTAAAAACATTCCATTCTCATGAATTAGAAGAAGCAACATCATTACAATAATCATACCATACAAAGCAGTCTACAGAGCCAATGCAATTTCTACCAAAATACCAGAATTAGAAAAAAAATTATAAAATGTATATAAAAGCAGAAAAGAACACAGATAGTGAAAGTAATCCTTAACAAAAGGAAAAATAGCTGGAGGCATTACACATTTCATTACCTCATTTCAAATTATACAAGGCTATACTAGCAGCTTAATTCTAGAATAAAAACTGATACATTAATCAATGGAATAAACAGAAAATTCAGAAATAAAACCACATACCTAGAGACAACTGATATTTGAAAACACTGACAAGAACATACACTGAGGTAAGAGTACCCTATTCAAGAAACAGTGTTGGAAAAACCAGATTATCACACGCAGAAGAACAAAACTGGAACCCTAAGTGTCATACATAAGCACTGTCTCATGATGTATTAAATACTTAAATGTAAGATCTGGAATGATTAAACTACTAGAATAATACCAAGGCAAAACTCTTCTGGACATTCACCTAGGCAAATAATTCATAACTCAGACCTTAAAACCAAAAGCAAGTCGGGCTTGGTGGCTCAGCCTGTAATCCCGCGCTTTGGGAGGCTGAGGTGAGTGGATTGCCTGAGCCCGCGGGTTCGAGACCTGCCTGGGAAACTTGGTGAGACCTCATCTCTACAATAAATCAAAAAATCAGCTGGGCGTGGTAGTGCATGCCTGTAATTCTGGCTACTTGGAAGGCTGAGGCAGAAGGATCGCTGGAGCCCAGCAGGTCGAGGCTGCAGTGGCCGGGAGCGGCCACTGCACTCCAGTCTGGGCGGCAGAGTGAGACTCCAACTCAAAAAAAACCCCCCCAAAACCCCAAAAGCAACAAAAATAACAATTAAAGCATGAGAATTAAACTGAAATCTTCTGCACAGCAAAATAAATAATCAACAGAGTAAACACAAAACCAGAAGAATGAGAGAAAATATGTGCAAACTATGCATACAACCTAGGACTAACATCAAAAACTTATAAGAACCTCAGACAACTAAACAACAACAATGAAAAACAAATAGACATATAAAAAATTGAAAAAGAACATTAACAGGCATTTTTCAACAGAATGTCCAAAACAATATTTTAAAAAAGTTTAGCAGTGCAAATTATCAGAGAAATTACAATTAAAGACACAATGAGATAGCATCTTACACAAGTCAAAATGGTTATTATTAAAGAGTCAAAAATAACCCATGTTGGCATAGATTGAGATAAAAAGTAACTCTTATACACTGTTGGTGGGACTGTGTAGAGCTCCTTCTTTATTAAAACAGTGAAGATATCTCAAAGAACTAAAAACATAACTATCACCAGAACCACCAATCTCAGTACTTGGTATCTACCCAAAGGAAAATAAATCATTATTAAAATTTTAAAAATATCCACAGGTATATGTTTACTGAAGCACTATTCAGAATAGCAAAGATATGGTATCAACCTAAGTGCCCATCAACTACTGATTGGATTAAAATATTATATACACACACATACAAAATAAACTACAACTCAGTCATAAAAGGTATGCATTTTTTCAGGAATGTGGGTAAATTGGAAGTCATTATATTAAGTGGAATAACTCAAAAACAGAAAGTCAAATACTACATGTTCTCAGTTTATGAGTAGAATTGAAAAAGGTTTACACACAGACATAGAAAGTCAAATAGTAGATATTGGAAAATCAGAAGAAAAGGGAGGTGAGAAATAATAAATTGATTAATGGACAAAATGTATACTATTTGAGTGATAGCTACATTAAAAGCCCAGACTTCAAGACTATACACTTTATTTATGTAGAAAATTTGTACTTCTATACCTTAAAATTTAAAATATTTAAAGAATTACTAAAAATTAAAATGTGAAGAGAGAATGAATTCAAATATAGAGATTTGGGGGTTTTGTTGTTGTTCTGCAATGTATGTTAGTTGCAATAAACATAAAATAACCTGTTAAATGAAAAGTGTTTTTGTAAGTTTCATGGTAAACCATATAAAAACAATAAGGGGTTTTTGTACGTTTCATGGTAAACACAAAGAAAACCTAAAGATGGATACACTAATAATGAAAATCAAAGGATTAAAATATACTACTGGAGAAAATTTTGTAACCACAAAATAAGAATGGGAGACAGGAAGAAATGAAGAAGTAATCTACAAAACAATTTTAAGAAGTAACTCAAAAGGGCAGAAGAAATCTTGGAAACTGTACCCCCCCAAAGGAAAGATATTAAACCACATGCTCCTAAAAAACCAAAGTATCAATTTGGAAATAAAGAAAAAAATTAAAATGTGTTGAAACAAATAAAAAACCCACAACCTACCAAAACTTATAAAATACATCAAAAGCAATACTAAGATATACGTTTATAACAATAAACACCAACAAAAGGTAGAAAGATTCAAATACATAACTTAATGTTGTACCTCTAAAATTAAACAAATGCCCAGTTAGTAGAAAAAAAAAATAATAAATATCAGAAAAGAAATAAATGACAGGCCAATTTTTTCAATGAAAGAAAATGGTTTCTAAAAAATATAACAAAAATAAAAAGCGAAACTAGCAAAAACCAAAACGATAATGAAAAAAATGCACTTGACAAGTGTTAAAAAAATAAAAGGTGAAAAAGGAAAAATTACAGCTGATACTAAAGCTGAAAATGAAATAGGACTCATGATGCACATTATACAAAAATAAACACAAAATGGGTTAAAGACCTAAACACAAGACCTGAAATGATAAGACTCCTATATCATAGGTGGAGTGTATATTCAGGGCAACTGGACTCTATGTTTGCAAGTTGCAGAAAGATAGATGACAATGGAACGGATTGAAATACCTACCTACCTACCTACCTACCTACCTACCTACCAACCTACCACCTACCTACCTACCTACCTACCTACCTATCTATCATCTATCTATCTATCTTCATTGAGCCGGAGACTGCCATAAAAACCGGAGGTGACAAATGTGAGGCTGTGCAGGAAAGGAAGCCCGTGTACTGACGAGAGCATGTCAATAAACGTGAGATCTTCTCCCTCCTTCTCAGGCGTCCAGCGTGCCACTGACTCCCCTCCTCCTCCTTCGCAGTTTCGTGTTCATATCACACCTGGGTGTGTGTTTTTCTCTCTTTTCCTCAGAAAAGTTCTGAATCCTAAAAATCACGCCGTGTTTCGGACCCATGAAAACCCTCAGAGAAGGAACGCCCTAAAATCATTATTGCCGAAATATTACAGGACACAGTAAAGGACACAACGAGAAGATACGAACTTCTGGAGTCTGTGCAGGAATCACGTCCACAAGCCGCTGCACCGAAGCCCCTCCTCAGCGGTCAGGGCTGCGAACAGGATCTGTGTCGCACTCAGGACGCGACCCCAGGTCGACCCGAAGGCGCAGAGGCGCCTCCTCAATTTAACCCCGAAGGAAAGGAAGCTCTTTTCACTTTGGAGAAAACAGGCTACAGGGGCTGATGGCAGAACAGGCATGCGCACCGCATGGGGCTGAAGATGCGTGTTGGGTGCCCTCTGCCTGTCACACTGCGCAGTGCAGGACTATCAGGGGTCATGGTTAGGCGCTGCTCAAGGGAACGCTATCCCAGATCCTCTCGCTGAATTACTGAAATTCAGTGCTCAGATTATTCAGTGTCATAAATTGAGAATTTCAAGAAGAAATAAATCCCGTTATCCTGTGCCGTAATCGGAGTACAAGAAAAGGAAAGGAAGACAAATATAAGTCAATATGCAAAGTGACTATCCAATGTGCCAATAAACGATTGTAACTTGAAATAAAAACAATGCCATGCAGCGTGCATCCCAAAATTTACGAATACACATAAATAAGGAGAAGAAAAGAAGAAAGGAAAAAGTCCTCAAATATAAATCTTGAAAATATGTACAGATCTGGGAGGAGAAAACTATTTTTGAACTAGATATTGACCTTCCATATGACCCAGCAATCCCCCTACTGGGAATATACCTGGAGGAACTCATATCATTCTACAAAAAAATATAACTGCACACGCATGTTTATTGCAGCATTTTTCCCAATAGCAAAACCATGGAACCAACGATGTGGCCCATCAAAATTGGACTGGATTAATAAAATGTGGTACATATACACAGTGGAATATTATGCAGCCATTTAAGAAGGACAAACATATGGACTTTGCAGCAACTTGGATGGATTTAGACTCTATCATGTTCTGTGTTCTATCACAGAAACAAAAAACAGAGTACCACATGTTCCCACTCATAAGCAGACCCTGAACATTTACCATAATATTACAGGAAAGGGATATAGGCAGTGGGATACTGCCAAGGTGGGGGGGAGGGGAGGACACAATATCAATAAGAGTGCCAAATCTCAAACTTAATCCTGAATTGTACCCCACATCTTTAAAATATAATAAAAAATTAAAAATAACAGTAATATAAAGACCCCTCAAAAAGAAAAACAAAACTATTTTTAAGAAACTGTTGGAATAAGTCAATACAAATTTAAATGTATAGCCGAGCACACCACATGGGATACCAAGGCAAAAGAATTGCAAAAACCTCTTCTCACTGCATGGTTTTGGAAGCAAACTCAGAAAGAGTGAAAAACATAAAAATAAATTGATGAAGATAAACTTTTTATGATAATAGACACAGAATTAGAGAGATGTCAAAACTTCCCAAATTGATTAATAGATTAAGGGCAATCCTCATAATTTTACATCATGTGCTGCTATAGTTAATGTCTGCCTCCTTGTCAACATTGAGTAATCTAGACAAAACTGAAAGAGAGTAAGCTTGAGGAACTCATGCTTAGTGAATTCAAGATAATTTATAATAAACTTGCTGCAATAAAGAGATCATGATATTGAAGATAGAATAGACACATAGATAAATGAGGAAACATAGATAGACTTATGCAAAGAAACTTAACTGATCTTTTCCAAAACAACAATGTCTGTCTGTCTGTTTGTTCATTTATTTATTTATTTGAAACAAGATCTCACTCTGTTGTCCAGGCTGGACTGCAGTAGTTTGATTATGGTTCACTGCAGCCTTGACCTCCTGGCCCTTAGCAATTCTCCCACATCAGCTTCCCAAGTACTGGGACTACAGGTATCTCTCATCATACCTGGCTATTTTTAATATTTATTGTAGAGTCATAGTCTTACCACATTGCCCAGGCTGTTCTCAAACTCCTGGCTTCAAGTGATCCTCCTACTTCAGCCTCCCAAATTACTGGGATTACAGGTATGAGTCACAGTGCTTGCCTAGAACAATGTCTTTACAACTGGTGATGGTGCAAATGGATGACAATATGAGGGAAAAAAAAAGAAATGAACAACCACACAAAAAAAGAAAATTTGCAACAAACATATACCCAATAGTTTAGAGATTTGAATGTAACATTAAAAATGACAATTTTAGTAGACAACATAAGAAAGAATTTACATGAATTTAAGTTTGACAATTGGTTTTGTATAAACACTGAAAGCTTGATCCAAGAAGAATGATAATGAGGACTTTCCTAAACTAAAGGGTCTGCTCTTCAAATGACAGTATGCAGGGATTGAAAACATAAGCCTATGACCAAAGAAAGCACATTAAAAGCAAACACCTGAAATACTTGTGATGTTTAAGCATCCAGGTCAAGTTGTGGATTTCAAGGGAGAAGCAGTCCTTTACCATCAAGAGTGCCATTAGCTTTTGGTTTTTTTTGGTAAATTCTCTATATAAGGTTATATCATTTCCCTTTATCCTTGGTAGATAGAAAGTGTACAGGATAGCTGGATATTGAAATGTGTCTTATTCTATTCCTGAATCTATTGAGATTGAGACCTTAAAAAATAGACTTTACTTTTCAGAAAAGTTTTAGGTTCACAGCAAACCTGAGTGGAAGGTAAAGAGCCCTCTCCTGCCCCTACACATACAGAGCGACCCGATCTATGCCATAATTACTACTTTCCACCCCAGAAGTTTCTTTGTTGCAATGGAGAAACCACACCCCAGCCTAGACACCATGACTGAGTCACCTGTACAGTGAACAAGGAGGGGGAGCAGGAAGAAAGCCAAGGCCATGGAGGAGACCCCCTCACAGCTCTGGATCCAGAGGCCTCTTAGCGGGACCTGGACTCCTCAAGTCCCCCTTAAGGACTCTAGCCACCCAAGGTGATGGATGGACCCTTCAGAACAACTAGCCTCTTGCCCTGTGCTGCCCAAACCCCACTGTAGGCCCTGACACTGAGCCCCCCCGCCCCAACCATGCAAAGTGGACTTTGGAAGTGGGTGGACCTTGGTGGGCTGTTCTGTGCCTCCCAGGGGCATGTAAGGACACAACTGCTGGTCCCACTGAGCAAGGAACAGAGGGCTCCAGCTCAGAGTCAGGTGCAGGCACCAAGTTAAGATTTACAATATAGCCCTCGGGGACAGTTCAGAGCACACCCTGTTGACTAGGTCCAGACATGCCTATGTTTTCTCTATCTTACAAGGTCTACTTCTCCTCACCCAAAGAGTGATTCTAGATATTATCCATGGCCCATGCACTTTAGTCTCAGGTCACACACCTTCTTCCAGTGGAGCTTGGTGGCCAGAACCCAGGTCAGGAAATCTCACCTGAAGATTGCACTCAACTGGTGCCTGCTGCCAGCTTCTGGTTGCCAACCCTTAGATCACGAATGAACTCTTGCCAGCCCTGCACACCCACAGGCCAAATACCTTCATAGGAGGGAGATTCCTGTCTTTCTCTTTTTTATTAGAAAATGTAGTTTATTTAGAAAGTAAATTAGAGACAGAGAAAGAGAAGAAATTCACCTTCTGAAGGTAGAGGAGGAAGGCAAAGCTGAGCTTGCTGTCTTTCTTGTACTGAGTAAGGACTTGAGCAGGGACAGAGGGACACAAAAGACAACCAAAGTGTTTCCTAGCAAGAAGGTTTCTAGAAAACCATGAGCAGCAGACAGGGGGCCCATCCTTTCATCTGATCCCCACAGAGTACTTGCAGAAGAATTGAAAGGCAGCCCAATTGGTCTAACTGTGGGGAAAACTCTGCAGTAGGAAGCCTTTCTCAGGAAGGAACATGGAGTAGAAATGAATAACCATCTCCCTGTCCATTAGTGATCTATATTGATCAACAAAAAAGACCCTAGAAGAGCAAGATATTAACTACCTTCAAAACCAAACTAAAAAAGAAAAATGAAGAAGGAAGAATTGCTTTTCACAGACAAGAAAGAGTTCATGGAAAACACTGAGAATCTTCAGTGTCTTAAATAGACAATGTCTGATAAAACAGCTATCATTGGACAAAAAATGGAAGCCTTCCAGAACAAACTGACCCTGAAGACAGACACAGAATTCAGAGATTGGATGACTAAAGTAAATAAAGAGAGTCAAAAGAAACAGGAAGCAGAGCACACTAAAACTGTACAGGAATTAAAAACAGAACTGGTCAATATCAGAAAGGCCCATTCTAAAATACTGAAAATGAGCCGGGCTCGGTGGCTCAGCCTGTAATCCCGTGCCTTGGGAGGCTGAGGTGAGTGAATTGCCTGAGCCTGCGGGTTCAAGACCTGCCTGGGCAACTTGGTGAGACCTCATCTCTACAATAAATCAAAAAATTAGCCGGGTGTGGTAGTGCGCGCCTGTAGTTCCAGCTACTTAGAAGGCTGAGGCAGAAGGATCGCCGGAGCCCAGCAGGTCGAGGCTGTGGTGGCCGGGAGTGGCCACTGCACTCCATTCTGGGTGACAGAGTGAGACTTCAACTAAAAAAAATATATAAATA
>CAUYQG010139559.1:0-37698 GCA_963574415.1 Tarsius wallacei | reverse complement strand
TACAATAAATCAAAAATTAGCTGGGTGTGGTAGCGCACGCCTGTAGTTCCAGCTACTTGGAAGGCTGAGGCGGAAGGATCGCCAGAGCCCAGCAGGTCGAGGCTGCGGTGGCCGGGAGCAGCCACTGCACTCCAGTCTGGGGCAACAGAGTGAGACTCCAACTCAAAAAAAAAAAAAAATTCATATGAAACCATAACAGAGCCCAAACAGCCAAGGCAGTCCTAGCAAAAAGAATAAAGCTGGAGGCATCACATTACTCGCCTTCAAATTATACTACAAGGCTGTAGTTACCAAAACAGCATGAAACAGTGCAAGGGCAGACATGTGAACCAATGGATTAGAATAGAAACTTCAGAAATAAACTCAAATATCTACAACCAACGGAGCTTTGACAAAGCAGACAAAAACGTACGCTGGGGAAATTCAACAAATGATGCTAGGAAAATTGGATAACTGCATGCAGAAAAATTAAACTGGATCCCTATCTCTGACATATATAAAAATTTACTCAAGATGGATTAAAGACCTAAATGGTAGACCTGAAATCATAAAAATCCTAGAAGAAAATCTAGGAAAAGGTCTTCTGAACATTGGCCTAGGCAAATAATTTATGGCTAAGATCTCAAAAGCAAATACAATAAACCCAAAAATAAATAAGTGGGACTTAATTAAACTTACTTAAGCTGACTTAAGCTTCTGCACAGCAGAATAAATAATCAAAAGAGTGAATAGGTAACCTACAGAATGAGAGAAAATATTTGCAAACAATACATCCAAATCTACAAAGAACTCAAACAAATCAGCAAGGAAAAACAAATAACCCCATTAAAAAGTGGGCAAATGACATGGACAGACATCTCTCAAAAGAAGATATACAAATGGCCAACAAACATATGAAAAAATGCTCAATATTTCTGATCATTAGGAAATGCAAATTGAAACTGCAATGAGATACCATCTTACAGCAGTCAGAATGACCATTACCAAAAAATCAAAAAACAATAGGTGTTGGTGCAGGTGTGGCCCACTGTTTGTGGAAATATAAATTTGTACAACCTTTATGGAAATCAGTATGGATATTTCTCAAGTAATTAAAAGTAGATCTACCATTTGATCCAGCAATCTTACTATTTGGTATCTGGGAAAAAGAAGGAAGGGAGGTTGTTATACAAAAAAGATACCTGCACCCACATGTCTATAGCAACACAATTCACAATTACAAAGATGTGGAATCAACCTAAGTGTCCATCAACTGATTAGGGGATAATGAAATGTTATATACATCTCTCTCATGGAATACTATTCAGTCACAATAAATAAAAAAATAATGTATTTGCAGTAACTTGGATGGAATTGGGGACCATTATTCTAAGTGAAGTAATGCAGGAATGGAAAATCAAATACAGTATAGTCTCACTTATAAGTGGGAGCTAAGCTAAAGATCTGCAAAAGCATATAGAATGGTGTAAAGGACATTGGAGACTTAGCAGGAGGAGGAATGGAAAAAGGGGGAAGGATGAAAAATTGCCTATTGGGTACAATGTGCTTTAATGGGGGTGGGACACTTAAAACCCAGACTTCTTCACTACTATACAAAGCAGCCATATAACCAAAAACTATTTGTACCCCTAAAGCTATTAAAATAAAAAATTATATATAAAAGATTAAGGTGCTAACGTCCTGACAATCTTCTATTCCTTTCTACTCCCATTATCTGTACTTAGATGTCTTCATTGTCAAGGCTGAGGATGTCTATATTGTGTTCTTTTATACTAGAGTCTCTTGCTTGTTCTTTGTGAATCGTAAAAGTTGAATATCAGTAAACTGGGATTCCATTGTTGTGACTATGGAAACATTGTTCACTGCAGAGACTGTATCTTCCTTGAACATTTTTTTTTCACCTTTTTTTGTTTTTTACTTCTCCTGGAGTTAAAAAAAAAAAAAAAAAAAAGACCTTTCTTTTGTTCTGCCATTGTTTGCTTTCATTTTCTCCTCAAATCCAAATGGCCATAGAAAGAATAAAAGCCTTTCCAACCCCAGTCCCCCGCCCCTCATCCTCTCTCTTGTGTGGGTTGATTGCCTGTCTCTCTAAGACATTCCCTCACACTCTCTGATAGCTGGCTTCCCACAGGCCATGTCTACTCCCTTATTTTGTTGGGACTCATATCCTAGTGACATTCAAAGAAACAAAAGATGGGAGGTAATTATTCTCCCATAACTAAAATAACTATTCTACTCTAATACCTAATGGCTTTAACTTTCCTTGATGATCCTTGTCTGAATCATATATTTCAATTAAGGCTGCAAACTGGTGATTTTCTAATTCCTTATTCCTCTTATATTTATTAGGCAGAATCATTCTGTAAAGATGATTTTTTTTCATCATCAGTGAGGTATAAACTGTTACTCCTAAAAAGCACAGAATTGCTTAATACTTTTCTGTTTTCAATATTCAAAGTAAGGAGTTGGCGACAATGTCGCAGTCTAGTTTTTCTTTTGGTCAGTTGAACATATATGTGAAACAGAAAGCAAAAGTTGGACTGTCCTTTTGTGGAGCCAATGCATAAGCAATCTCCTGTAATTGCTGGATTTCCTCCTGTCTGGACAGGAAGGAGTCCACAGTTGCTGCACCAAATGGATTAAAGGTTTGCTCAGCACAGGTGGAGGAAGAGGACAGATCTTACCTATGGGGAAGGCTTCCCAGCTGGCCTCTCCCAGGGTATTGCACAAGAAATATCCTAGGCATAAGCTCGACCCACTGTCATTCTGGTGTTTTAAAATTTCATGCTCCAGATGTTTTTAGAATAATTGCTGTGCCGAGTGAAGCCATGCCCGCCTCAGCAAAGGCGCCCTCCTCCCTGAGCTCCCTCCAAGCCCTGTCCTCACATGGAGCTTGGGTAAAGGAAAAAGATCCCAAACGACTCTTGGTTAATCTGTTGCACTACATTGAATACCCCTGGGTCCGGAGTTCATTGAAGCTTTGCAGTAAAAGGAGAAAAGGAGGATGTTTAAAATGTTTTGTAATCCTCTTGTCTCTTGGAGCAAAGATTGTAATTTCTAGTTCAAAGGAACCATAGCATAGAAAATCTGCCTTGTTTGTTTGGGGAAAACAACCAGTACAACAAAAATACAACAATACAACCCCTGCTTCTGTTCTGGACCCTCTGCTAGGCATGGCAGCTACGGAAATGAGAGACAGAGGGTATGGCCATATTCTGGGGTGGAGAGCCATTCCCCACAGTCCCTCAAGAGAGAGTTTCCTCAGGCAAGTCGTAATGCTTGCAGAGAGCTTCCTTATCAGGAAAGTGATGAGGTGGAACTGGGCAGACCTCCTGTTCACAAACTGTCCTGCACAGTCTGGGCACAGAATAGGTAGTCCAAAAATATCATCTTCACGCCCACTCTGCCCCCACAAAGGCAATCTCTACAGTCTCCTCTAGGCCTGCAGTTCTATGTCTCTATCTGCAAAGTGGAGGGAGTACTTCATGGAGAAGTAGATGGAAAGCTTTGTGCTCTCAGGCAGAGGTTTTAGTAATGCCGTTTATGAAGGAAGAAAACATTGGAGAAGACTCTTCACCCAGAACCTCCCCTCCCTGCATGTGAAGGGGGGTGTTTCCTTCTTTTTTTTTTTTTTGAGTTGGAGTCTCACTGTGTTGCCCAGATTGGAGTGCAGTGGCATACTCCCAGCCACCGCAGCCTCCACCTGCTGGGCTCCGGCGATCCCTCCGCCTCAGCCTTCCAAGTAGCTGGAACTACAGGTGCATGCTACCACGCCCAGCTAATTTTTGACTTATTGTAGAGACGAGGTCTCGCCAAGTTGCCCGGGTGGGTCTTGAACCCACGGGCTCAGGCAATTCACTCATCTCGGCCTCCCAAAGTGCTGGGATTACAGGCTGAGCCACCGAGCCCGGCCTGTTTCCTTCTAATCTTGGGGATGAAGGGCACCAGAAGGCGGGTCTGGAGTGGCCACTGGAACTGCAGGCCTCCCAGGCACTCTCTGGAGAAGAGTATGCAGGGTCCAGAAGGCTGGTCTCCTTGCTCTCCGGGGCTTCTGCTTCTGGGATTCAGTCTTCCCATGACTTCCATTTACTTTGCCATTTTTTTTCCTTCAAAATGAAACTATGTTTTTCCTAAGACTTGGAAATTATTAAAAAATTCAAGTCACTACAGAAAAAATTCAAGCCCCTCCATCCCATGGAGGGAACTATTATTAATAGCTGGATATACAGTTGTTCAGACTTAAAAAACAAATATATAGATAGCTGAATCACTTAAATTTTATTACCTAAATGGAATCTTTTTGATTCCATTCCGACTCCCACCCAACATGCATATGTATGTTTTTCCCCTCTGTCGGCGTAACCCTGTGTCCATGTTTATACACAATTTTATTTTCTGGAGTTTCAGAACCCACATCCTCCTCCTCACAGCTCCAAGGACTTAACGCTGTCCACTGGCTGGGACTCCTTGTGGAGTTATTGCTGACTTCTTAAGAAGTCACTTCCCAGGAAGGAGGGTTGGGGATGGGTGTATCCATGTTTCAGCAAATGTTTTCTCCTCCAGTGGGCACCAACCAGAGTGACATTCTGAGAGCGTGAATGTGCGCCGAAGAACAACAAAAAGATTCTGGTTTGTGTTTTGGGATTCCCACTATTCATGAAATAAGCTTTATGGTTCTCTCCCCAAGAAGGTAAGTCCGAGAAGCTAACTGGTTCTCTGCTCCTCTGCTCTCTGGCCTCATTTTTTTCTTCCTCTTTTCATTGTTGATTGAAGTATAACTGAGATACCATAAAGTGCACACATCTTATATTTACATCATGTAAGTGATACCCATCTGGTGTCGATTTTAGACTTTAGGGTTTATGACCCAAATTGTCTTCGGTATAACCACCACCCAGATCAAGGACTAGGCAGTCCAGGGCCCTGTGGGCTTCCTCTTCCTGGCCTCCTTTCCCACCGGCCCACGTGTGGAAGCTCTTCTGGGTGCTTGTTGGGCCACAGCAAGGCCACTGCATTTCCTACCCCAGAGTCACTTCTCCCCGCTCCTTTTCAAAGACGTCACAACCCTGACAGGAACCAGCTTGTTGCCTTCAGCTTCTGGGTTCTTCCCAACTCCGTTTGCCTCACATCCCTACTTGGTCCTGGACCCAGATCCAGACCAGAGCTCCCGGCAGCACCCCCCTGCAGCCCTGACACAGTCCAGAAGGGGTTAAGCTCAGGCAAGCACCAGCTCCACGCAGTTAATCCGGGATTCTCGGCACTGATCTTTGTGCCTGTCATTTGCATTTCTCTCCTTTGTGCCGGCTTTTCTTCCTCCCTTTCCCCGGGCCCAGGCGCCCGCATTAGCATACCGCGCCCCGCGCG
Source organism: Tarsius wallacei (assembly GCA_963574415.1). Lineage (NCBI taxonomy): Eukaryota > Metazoa > Chordata > Mammalia > Primates > Tarsiidae > Tarsius > Tarsius wallacei. The sequence continues at coordinate 32,334 of CAUYQG010139559.1, read as the reverse complement.
CCGGCTGCAGGGGGCCCCCCGCTGTGCGCCAGCCTGCGCAATCTGCAGGCGCCATCAATTTTTCAGCACTTTTCTCATTTCTCATTACCGTCAGGCCCATACAGCTCCCCGCTCAACACCCTCCTCGGCCCGCCGTCCTGCCGGCGAGCAGGCGAGCCAGAGACTGTCACGTCCCTCCCGACCCTCCTGTGCATGCACTGGCTTGTTGAAACTCCCACCATAATTAATCACAGTATTAATCCTGGCCAAGCCTGTCTTCCTGAATAATTATGTCAACACGCTTGGGTGCCTGGGTCGGAGAGCGATTTTACCAACCTTGAGAACTGGACAGTATCCCCGAAGGCAGGACTGCATGGGGACCTGGGCTCCTTGCCTGTCCCTGCCGCACACTCACACGCATGCAGGCGCATACACGCACCCGGCCTGCTTACACACACATACAGGCACCCACACTGCGCAAAACCACAGGCGTTAGAGACGGGCAGAATGGGGGAACTCACAGTAAACAGCTTTTCTTTTCAAACAAGGAAACATGGCCATACAATGAAGTTATCTTTAGGTAGCAAAGTGGGTGGTTGTCATAGCGATGTGTGCATTATTAAGAGAGTGTTGTTCATCCTGGCAGCTAATCTTATAATGAGGTTGGCTCATTATCAGGTTGAGGCAAAGTTGGCTATTGCTCTCCTTTTTGCTGCGGTCCTGGGGTCCAAGGAGGCCCCGGTTCCAGCTCCACGTTGGATCACTGACTCCCAGCCTCCACCTTTTATTTGGTGGTCCCATCTTCCTTCCCTGCTCTTCTAGGGGGACAGATAAAGGACAGGGCTGGGCGGGGCTCCCGGTGCCTTCTCTGGTGCATATGCCACGGCAAGGTGCCTGCTGTAGTTTGAGAAACACTATACAGGGCAACAGTGGAGACAGCTATGTCGTCCCAGGCAACGGGGACCTGTGTGAATTAAAACTGCAGACTGGCCTGTGAACAATCAATTCCAATGTTTTCCTTCTGTACCTGTTTCTTTTGCCTGCTCAGTCCTATGAAATCATCCTCAAGGACCAAATAGTACCTTTTCCATCATGACCAGCATTTAATGGGGGCTTCTTATTTCTTAGTGTTTACTGCAGTTTTGTGAATCCTACGATTTATTAAAAGGCCACTCATCACCTCACGTTTGGGTGCCTGGTGACTCTTTCATTTTATGACCAGATGTCCAGTTAATTTTGACTCAGTTTGAAGATTGTTTGCCATTGCTTTTTTTTTCTTTCTTTCTTTCTTTTCTTTTTTTTTTTTTGGTCTGTCTCTACTTGGATTTTTTAGAGGGTTCTACAGAGATTTTTACAAATTGGGCTTGAGTTTAAATTTCTTCCCCCATTTTTTAACATTAAGCTGCTTTTAATTTTGCCCACTGTTCAGATCAGTGGGGCATCCTCTACAGAGGGAAAGGAGAAAGCAAACAAAATAAACTGCTGCCGAGCTACACCATCCAGGGAGATGGTGGCCATGGGCCTGAGAGGTGAGTTGAAAAAAAAATTGGTTTGTACCTTTATCATTGAGTGTGGTGTTATGGTGAGCAAAGATGCTGCCCTCCCAGCAGGACCCATCTCCAGCTCACCACTTCCTCCAAAGCCTTTGGCAGTGTGTTCTGTAGCCCAGTAAAAGGCTGTTGTTTGATGGTAGGTTTTCTCAAAACACAGTCTACCAACATTATAGTCACCTGGGGAATAATTAGAAATGCAGATTTTAGGGTTTCCTGACCAACTGTTTTCAGCTAAACATGAAGCACATGGATTTTTTTTTTTTAAATGAGCTTCTTTGTTTCACTTAATAGTGTTTTTCCTTTTTAAAAAGTAACACAGGGATATGGTAAAGTTGGTTTAAACAATAAAAGGGAAAAATAGTCCCTAGTCCCCAGTCTGTCTCCTCAGGGACTCCTACATTTTTCAGTTTTTTTGGTGTGTGCATCTTTCCAGAGATATTCTGTGCATACGTATATACACAAACTCCTTTAAAATCCATAAATGGCAGCTTTCTAAATACACTGTTCTATCACTTACTTCCTTCACTATGCAATATATGTTGGCTATGGTTTCATATCAGCATATTAAGATCTTTCTCATCTAAAAAAATGGCTGCATAGTAATTTTGTATAGGATGTAACATGTTTTATGGGTTTTGAATAAAACTGGTATCTTCTCCTAATCAGATACCTTTCTCTACTCAGACTTTGAGAATATGGTCTCATAAATCTGTAACAATCCTCAGGAAAAGGGATACAATTGATTTTTTTTTAGCCCTATTTTTAACCATAGAGTAGCCTGTCTTGGCTTGGGTTCCCTAGGGGACAGACCCTGAGACCAAGATTCCGTTGGGGTAGTTTATCTAGGAGGGGATCACAGGATACACCTGCTGGAGAGTAGAAGGGAAGGAACTCAATAAAGGGGATCATCAAGCAGTTTACCACCATGGGCAACTGGGGTTTCATCCTTCCCTGAAACTCTGGGAGACAGTGGAGAACATGCCTTGCAGTTATTCCACATGAAGAGTAGGAGAGCTGGCCATTGGTGACTGGCTGGTTGCTCGTGGGAGCAGGGATATTTATCCACTGCATTTCTGACCTGTCTCACAGGGCAGAGGGATTACATGGGCCTCAGCCAAAGAGATGCAGGTGCCAGCAGCTGGAAGTTGGGCAGTTGTGAACCGAAATGGCAAGGGCAAGGGGATATGGTTGGCATACCAACTGCAGCTGCTACACAACTGGAGGTCAAAACTTCCAGGTTTGTCTGTATACTCAAGAAGAACAATGGGCATGGATGTGGTGCCAACAACACAGTTTCTATTCCTAGCTCTTCTCCTCTTAGTTGATGACCTTGGGTGAGTTGAGTATTTCAAGCTTTTGAAGCTTTAATTTCCTCATCTGGAAAATGGGATTAGCAGCACTCACCTCTCAGTATAGCTTTGTGGGTTACATGAGGATTTCCAGTTTTGGAAAAAAGGCTTCAGAATCCTGAGTACTAGTGATTACTGCTACTATGTGGCAGCCAACCCCAGGGAAAGAGGCCATTAACATCCACCAGAACCTGTCCAAGATCACCACATTTGGTGAGATCAGAGTCCCGATTCCCTGCAGTCTTGCAAGTTTTTCTCGAAAAAGGCCAAAAACCAAATTCAGACCAATGGAAATGGCACCAGGATGCCAACAAGAAGAGGAACAAAATGCTTCCTAGAGAAATTCTTTCCATCAATCCTGCAGCAAACCCTTCAATCCTGCAGTGGGAACACCATGTTTGCTTTTCTGAAACAGCTCAAATCTTAAAGTGAGAAAGATTCTTAAAATTTGTTTAGTTAACTGGTTTTGAGCGTTTTTAGCCTCAAATTTGTTCTTTAAAGAGAATGATACTCAAAAGATTTGGCCAACAAAAGTGGAGGGCTCCTCGGGTGGAATTTAGGCCCTCCCTCAGGTCCTACCTACCACATCCACCTCCTCCTTTGCCCAATCTGGCAGGCCTTAGACTTCCCCAGGCTCAGCAGGTGCAGTTTGAAAAACAACTGATCTTGTACATCCCTTTTCAATGAACAGCGAAAGAGATAGGGCCTGTTATCTTTTCATGCTGGGGCCTCTTCAAATGGGTCCAGAGAATCCAAGACAGGGCACTTTGGGAGTGTTAAAAAAAAGTCAGGACTGTAAGACCCCAATCTTAAAGAGGATAAAACTGATGGAGATGCCCATTCCCTTGCTCTGATTTTGTGCTTTAAGGCTAGGTTCTTGGGTCCCTTTTCCTCTGACTCTCTTTGACCCCGCTTCTAAGTTCCTGATCTGGCCCTGGATGGCTGTGAACTCATTTGCTGTCTAGCTTCGTTTTTTTTCTGTCTAGCTTCTATTTTCATTTCTAGCACGCTTCATTCCCTAGTACCCCTTGCTTTCAGGTATATAGACTGTCAGGTATGTAGACTGCTCCTACTTGACCCTGAGGGACTGTCCTGCGGTGTCCACCACCTTCCTGCAAGTCTTCCACTTAGGAGAGGGTTGGGAAAGAGTTGAGATGACTTACCTAGTGTAGCCAAGCTCGTCCAGAGCTCTGTGGACCACATATGATTTCTAGTAGATTTCAGGTCACAATTTTTAGGCATTTTCTGGTTAGCTTCCTCCAGGACACCCTGTCACCACTCTAGCAATCAGCCAGTGGCACCAGAGAAAGGCAAATTCTTGGCTTCTGCTGGATATATCTTTTCTCCAGAGAGGAACAAATGGAAATGGGATTGGATGTTGCCATGCAGGTTGGCAAGGACAACACTGACCTTTCTGTTGTAAATACCAGTTTCAGGCAGGTGGTCCCCTAAGCCTCAGTTTTCCCATCTGTGAAATTGGGATTGTGATATCTTCTCCCTTGATTGAGTTTGTTTGTAAACTGCATAAAATGACATATGTGAAAGGACTTTGGAAATAGGAAAGGCTACGAAACCAGAAGGGATTATTTTCTTATTGCCCCTTGTTGATAGCTATGGAGGTGTAATTTCTCTAAGGCTGAATGTCAACCTCATAGGGAGGCTGGCATGAAGTGCCAGATGTACCTGTTTCTTCAGGGAACCTCACTCAGCCTGGAGAGAGCTGTTCCTTCATATGCCCAATAGCAATGGGGGCGGGGGTCAGTGGATAAATGCCTCATCTGAAAGTAGGCTTCTTACACTCCAGTGGGAAGATTCTGAGCATATCCTCCTCGGTATCTCAGAGGTTCCTTGGCAGCATTATACTCCAGTAACCTGCTCATTAATGTACACTTTACTGAATTTTCTCCCTTTCCTGTCTCACTCTTTCCATTTTCCCTCTTCTCTGTTTCCTGGGGGGGTCTCCTTCCAAAGAAACTATGTGTACCTGAGTCTTTGTTTCAGGAATTGGCTTCAGGGGAATCCAAGCTAAGATACACAGCCACTTGGGCAGCAGTGGGAAGAACATTGAGCGAGGATATAGACAGATCAGAGAAAGTTAAGGTCTCCCACAGCTGAGAGGGAGGGAGAGCAGCAGGGACTAGGGGTCTTGGCTAAATGGTCTAAGGAGGTTGTGGGCCCCCTGGAACTGCCTGACTCCTGCTGGCATGACCCCGACTGGAACTAAGGCTTCCAGCCCTGGCTATCTTGTCCTCTGAGCACTCTCTGCTTAAGTCTATTGCTTGGCTCGCCCATGCCCAACTGGGGTGGGGACAGAGCACATGAGTATTTTTAGCCACAGAAGAGGTTCATCATCTCATTTAGTGCACACCTGCTGAGCGCTGTGCCATGTGGAGTGTTTGAGGCTGTACCCCTCATGCACTGGCGAATTCAGGTAACAGCACAACCTGCATGGACACATGTGGCATTTTTAGGGACAGCAATTATTCTCTAACTCAAGTGCGGATGGCCACAGGGAGAGATGGTTGAAGTTAGACAGCACTGGGAAGATGAGGCTGGTCAAGGAATTTGGGGTCAGACTGCAAACGATCAAGTTATGGGGCTAAGACGTTTAGGTTTTACCTTGAGAGTAGTTGATGAAAGTTTTAATCAAGGAGGGACAAGTTCAGAGTGGCACAGTTGTTTTCAAAGTTTCTTCCTGTGTCAGCTACTCTGTAAACCACTGACCCCTTGCTGTCCCAAGGATCTCTTGGTTTTGACTCTGACTTCATGACCTCTTTTATGACCTAATCTTCTCATGGACTTCTCATACTAGCCACTCTTGGTCATATCCTATCTTATTTAGGGCTGAACTTAAGCTCCATATTTCTTTTCCCATTGAGTTTTAGGAGTCAGGAAAACCTGAATTCAAATTCTAGGACTATCACTTTCTGTCTGTGTGACTTCAACCAATATTTTTAACTTCTTTGAGTCTTTTTCCTCATACGTGAAAGAAGCATAACTATGACAATGAAGTAAAACAGTTCCTACACTTGGGTCAAAGACTTTATCCACTTAAACAAATATTCAATTTCACCAATACTTTAAAATAGCCCTGATGTGGGAGACACCAGAATTTGAACACGTATTTTCTGTTTTCTGGGGCCTAACACCTGGTGGGAAAGTCTGGCTTATAGGTTAATGGATGGCAATAGTAGGCTCACTCAGTGGGAAGTCTTTCCCTCTTCTTGTTGTGCCTCTCCTCTCTGACTCCTACATGTAGTTTAAAACCTGGACACCTGTTCCTCTTCTGGTTCATAGGAGGAATTAGTCAGTTGGCAGGGGACCAATGTCCAGCTGATGGAGAAATGAACCACATGGCATGTAGGTGTTGATTGTAAACAGCTTCTTTTCATTACCTGTCCATAGTGCAGGAAGCCCCTCAACCATCCTTTCTGACCTGGCTCCCTCAAAGACTTACCCCTTGAGTACCATCCCTTGGTGCTGATACACCCTAATCAAGGTCAGCCTTCTCAGCAACTGAACCACTGTCAGTGGTGGCTGGACATATCGTCTTGCGTTTGGCAGTCATGTGCAATTCCTCCTTTTATTTCTGCTGCACAATAGAATGGCTACTGGCTGCTTTTCAAAGGTAGAAACACGATTCTACTTCTTAAGGAGCTAGAAAGGGGCAAGTTGGGCTTCTTTATGTTAGTTCTTTGGTCTCTCCATTCTCTGTCGCTGCATGGATTATTTTGGTGCATGCTGTAGACATGTTTTTGGAACTTGGATCCTGAGAAAGTGAGAAGACTTATTGGATGCTGCCAAAGCTCTGTGTGGGAAGCCGTGTACAAACACAATGTGTGGTTGCTGCTGAAAGGGAGAATCATGAGCTAGCCAGGATGTAGGGAAAGATCAGGTGGCCAGGGTGTTTTAGGTACTAGGTACATCTCTCCCAGGATGTTTACCTCCCAGGATAACAAAGGTTAGAGTCATAGTGCTAGGCCCTGGCTTTGACTGAGGAGACAGGGCCAGGATGGTCACAACAGACATTCCTATTTAAAAAGAGGAGGAATAGGAGACACACGGCAGTCACTGGTCCATAGCAATTCTGAAATCTCATGATAAAGAGGCATAGAGAGAGAGAAGGGCCAGTTTCTTTTACAAGGAGGGCACTATATGTGCATAGAAAGGGGGAAAATGACTACCTCTTCTCTGCCTGAATGTGCTGGGCTGGTCCGACTTGCCAACTAAGGTGATGTCACCAGTTATGGCATCACGGCATTCTCCACCAGTGTCCCTGTCTGGCAGGAGCTGTCATTGACAACAACAGCCAGGGTGTGGCAAAGGAAAGTCGATGGGGGTTCTGCCCTAAGTGGTGAACAGCAGAGTTAAAGATGGTTTGACTCAGGCATTGGATGGGAAACCTGGCAAAATAAAACCTAATGGGCATTTTTGCTTCTCCCCCAACTCCCACATGAGTCCTTTGTGGTACATGTTATCATAGATTATTATTTTATACCATATTTATCTGGAAATTGACTGTTGTTTGTGGGTTGGTATAAGTGACTGCTTCCAGGAAGGGCAGTGAAAAGACATAAACAACACCATGGAAGAGGGAGAAACGACAAGAGGGCACACAAGGAAGGGATCCCCTGGGACATGGAGGAAGGGGATGGGAATCTCTGATTCTTCTTAAGATCTAAAAGCACCAAACTGTGTGTGCTTTCCCGTGTGTGTGTCTGTGCGTGTCTATGTATATATGTGTCACTACAGGTGTACATCCCTGCATGCGTATATGTCTGTGTGTGTGTTGAAAGCATCAAGAAATAGCAAAAGGAGATGTTCTGCTGTTTGAAGGAGACATACAAAAGTGAGGGCATGGATGAGACCTGCGTGGGGACATGGGAGTCACAGGGTCTAGCTAGGCTAAGAGGCTAAGGAAGCAATGCAAAGAGAAAGAAGGTTGGTTTGTGAAACAAAATAGAGTCCTTTTTGAAATCAAGAGAAACAAATAATTCAGAGACAAGTCTAGTCTAATTCAGCCTTTCTGGGCTGGGGCATTGGTGTGGGAACTGGTGGGCAAGGATCTGTGTGCTCTCCCAGGCTAGGCTGGATGGGCAGAGATGCTCCAAGGAGTGCCTTGCTTCTATTCTTCCTATCTTGAGTGGAGATGTGATACCTGTATCTGTAATAACCATGTTGTGGCTATGAGATGATAAATCAACAGTCTAAGTGGGACCAAGAGGAAAAAGATAGTGGAAAGATATATGGAACAATGCAACCTGAGGGCATCAATGAACCCTGATCTGCTACCTTAGATTATGACTCCTTCCCCTCTTTCTCTATGTTTCTTTCTGACATCAGGAAATGATGAAGCCTGCCCAAAATGGTGGAAGACACAGGAGACATCTGGAAGATGTGCAATTACTTGATGAGGAAAACGGAGATTTCATACAAGGACTACAATGTACTATGGATTATTTTTACTGTGTTGCCTAAATGTATAAGGATAATTTTTTTAAAAAATAAGTAGATGTTTATATTTTCAGCTCTCTCATTTTTACTGTACTGTTTCTCCTGTTCCCTCTACTTTTCAAGAAACTAGAAGGCTATCCTGAGATAATTATTTCAGGAGACAGAAGTGACAAGCAGAATGTAGCCTGCAACTTTCTTCCTGACTTTGGGCCCCTGAAACTGGAGCTCTCAGGGGATGAGAGAAACTCTAGGCATAGACAAAATGCTCAGGAGACGTACCACAAGGGAAAGTAGAGTGTTTGAGGAGAAAAGGCTTCTCCCGGGGCTTGGGAGGAAGGAGTCAGAAAGAAATTGATGAAAGCACAGACTCCTGTGGTCCGAGGGAGAGAGATCCCAGTTCTGGTTTCTCAGTGGAGCATCAGGGAGGCAGTGAAGTCAACATAGGCAGATGAGATCTGGGCATGAGGGTCTATGTTCTGTTTCCTCAGGAGAGTCCTGAGGAGGTGGGAATGACTATGTAGCATGTTGAGACAGCCAGATAGAGAAATTCTGTTGCCTGTCCCCTCCTCCCATGTAGCATGGCATAGAAATTGGGAATGGAAACAGACTGTTAGGCCTGGGAGAGCCACAGGACAGGAACAAGGAACGACTCAACAGCAACTTGTGCAGCCTGGTGACTGGTGATGATGGGATGAGAATTTCTTAGCTGATACCCAGGGTGACAGGTGCCTTGCTGACCAGTTGTTCCATCCCATCCTGTGCCTTGACCCTCTGGACATTCCCAGGAACTTAAACTTAAATTGTCTTAGTTTGAGTTTCCCTGAAAACAGAGGCTGAGATTAGAACTCTCGTGCTAGTAGTTTGTTTGGGAGGAGATCTCAGGAAGTAGAAGTGAGGGAGTGGGATGAGTGAGTCAGAGAAAAAGAAAAAGCCAATGAAGGAGGCATTAATGAGCAAGTCGTCACTGTGGGCTACTGTGGCTGTTTCTCTGGGGACTTTCTGAAGAACGAGGCTCAAAATTGCCTTCCCAGAAGATTGGCATGCACATTACCACTGAGGGAGCAAAGTACAGATGCATAGTTGCATGTGCTGGATTTGAGCACCAGTAGCATGCCTGGCCTCCACAGCTGGGCTGAAACCAGACACTTGAGGGGATTTGGAGTGGAACATCCAAGGGCTCACTACATAGCCCTGGGAAGAGTAGAAGCAAGCAATTGCCTGAGTTTAAGTTATCATCACCCTAGTGGAATGAGCTCAAAAGAGAAATTAAGTTGAGTTATAGAAAACTAAAGAAAGTTATATTTGTTGCTCATCTATTTTTGTAGACTGAAATTTTATAACTGCTTTATATCTAATATTAAGACGAATTAATGTCAATTTCATAGAATGGGATGAACACAGTAAGTCTCCTATGTATGACCCTTCAAGCTGTGAACTTTCAAAAATGTGAACGTGCATTTGCATGTACAATCACAGAAATTAGTTTTCATGTCTGGTGTACATTTTCTTTCTTTCTTTCTTTTGAGTTGGAGTCTCACTCTGTTACCCAGTCTGGAGTGCAGTGGCACTCTTACGGCCACCCCAGCTTTGACCTGCTGGGCCCCAGTGATCCTTCTGCCTCAGCCTTCCAAGTAAAGTAGCCAGAACTACATGCACGTGCTACCACACCCAGCTAAGTTTTTTTATTTATTGTAGAGACAAGGTCTCGCTAAGTTGCCCAGGCTGGTCTCAAACCTGCAGGCTCAGATAATCCACTTGTCTAGGCCTCCCAAAGTGCTGGGATTATAGGCTGAGCCACCGAGTTCAACCTGGCGTAAGTTTCCACGGGAGTGCAAGGTACTGTACTGTGAGATTAAAAATGTTTTCATCTTTGTGTGTATTTATTTTTATGTATTATTTGTGTGAAAGTATTACAAGCCTCTTATAGTACGGTACCATATAGCCAATTGTGTTAATTTGGTACCTATGCTAACTTTGTTGGTTATATGAACAAACTGGACCTACAAATGTGCTCTGGGAACAGAACTGGTTTGTATGTAGGGGACTTACATAAATTTGGGAGTCAGACTAGCATTGGATTAGAATTCAGGTTCTATCACTTACTAGCTGGGTGACTGTGTGAGTTAATCATATCACGTCTCTGATTTCTGTTCCTGTATGGCTCAAACCAGAAATGGTGTCACCCACCTCATGGGATTGCTGAGGGATTAACAGTGAGTGACTCACATGAAAGCCCCAGTGCTGGATTCTCTACATGCAACATTTGAGTAAACCTTAGTTAGTTTCCTTTACACGATGGTGGTTCACTTATTCTTGGAGGAATCTTGTCATTCAAAAGTTCTGAATAAAGATATTCCTTCTGTTGTAAACAGCTTTAAGTGGAGTGAACCCAGACGTTATTGTCCTTGGGGCCTTGGCGTCTGGGACAGCCATAACTGGAAAGCAGGCCATTCAGTGACGAGCCATCTTGTGCTTTTTTCTCTCCAAGCATGACACGTATTGCACATCGGTGCACTTTCCCAACTGACCTTTGTGAATTAAGCATTTTCATTTGGATTTGTTTTGGGATTGGAAGCAGTATCACAGAGGGATTCCCTTCCTTTCTCCTTTCCAACATCTCTCCCTGCAAGCCAATAAAGCCTGAATGTTTTTCAGTTCATTGCTACAAGTGGTGACAAATGCATCTGTATTTGCAAAAGCCAAATGAACTGCAGCTGGATAGAGCTGCGATCAAGACTGTACAAGGCAGTGAGGTGGCAGCACTGCCTAGTGTGCTGCGGTCATTAAAAATCAGCTGACTCGGTGGAAACCCTCCTGCAGATGAAATGTCTGCCGTTCTCAGAGAACTGTGCTGGAGCGCCCTGCAATGCTCCATGAAAGTCAGGTGTGGACTCTGGAGCAATGACACTGCCCTATGCTTTTTTGTCCTTCTAAGTTTCCTAGCACAGTGACCTTTGCCCCAGTGGACGGTTCCTACTTTGGGACCCCCTGGATTGACATTGCAGCATCTGAGCTCACTCAGAACTCTCGGTAGCCCCTCCCCACTCACAGCGCAAGCATGGAAAGTCTCAAAAGCTCAGCTCCAGAGCCTAGCTAGGCATCGTGTCTGACTTCTCTTCTGAGCCCACTTACTCTGGTCCATTGTCCTCAGTTTCCATTCTACCTTGAGACTGGTTCTCTGCTCGGTCTTCTGGAAGAATATTCACATGACTTTTATGTTTCCTTTTCACCCCTGGGCACTTTCTCTTGGCCAGACTACCTAGGTTACCTGCCAAGGTTTATTGCTTCAAGGGAAGAATTTACCCCATTCTACAAATCACCATGTGTACCAGTCAGTTTTTATTGCAATGATATCACATAACAAACAGCACATATTTTTTGTTTTTTCTTATTGTTCTGTGGGGGAGTGAATGTGGCTCTGCTTCAGACTGTGGGTTGCCAGGGGGCTCTTCCTTCTGGTAGCAGAGGCTCCTGGGAACATGCCCTTCACATGTCAGGTGGCAGAGGCTCAAGAGGCCAAGCAAAACAAAGCAAGTGCGTTTAAAGCCTCTGCTCACTTCATAACCGCTTACATTCTCTAGGCAAAGCAAGTCACATCTCCAAGACACTGTCAGTGGGGTGGAGATGTGCATCTGCCTCTTTTAGTAGGGGGCACTGCATAGTCACGTAGCAGTGGACGTGAATGCATAATGCTGTGGTGGGATAGTGAAGAGTTGGAAAAGTAACCCAAGAGATGCCCCTTGTGGGAAGATTAATTATCAGAGGTTTTCCTTTTGGGCTGGCACAGCCCCTAGACTGGGTGCTTGGCTTAGCAAGCAGAGGACAGCCTGGAATTCAGTCTCCACTTACTTCCTGGGTAGGTACCTTAGCACAGGAGACAATCTGTCTGTGTGCTGTGATCCTGTGCATACCCAGCCCATGACTTGTCTTGGGAAAGGACTAGGAAAGGACTTTTGTCACAAATGACTCTGAGCTATGTAGGTGAAGTTGCCTGGAATACTTTTCTGTTTTTGTCAATCCAAATAAAAAAAGCTTATTATTATTATTATTATTATTATTATTTTTACTATACCTTCAGAAAAATGATGATTTTTCCTTTCCAATAGTAGTCTTTCCAGCCAACCACACAGGCCAAAGTCAATGTAAAAGAAACGGGATAGCAATGAAACATTCATAATTGTAGAGTAGCACATATGTCTTTGAAGAAAGGCCCTTTTCTTCTTTCCCTGTAAGTGACCACAACCCACAATGACCCTCACATTCCAATGTCAGAGGAAATGCCATACCTCTTCAGACAACTGTAATAACTGATTCTGACCATACAGGCCCCTGAATGCAATGATCTGGTGACTGATTCTGCACCAGATGGGCAGTGTGCTCCATCGCTGTCCTTCAGATTTTGTGGTGTCTAGGCATGTGTGTCCTCCTTTTCATGCTTCCTAGTCATCAGAAATGTAACAAATAGATTGGAACTCCAGAGTCCGATCAGCATGGCCTCAGTATGAGTTTAGAGATAAGACCCAGGTTTGGGTTGATGGGATTATTGACTTTGGATCATTCACCCTGTATCCTCACCCTTGCCCTACGGCCTCATCCTTGCCATGGCCTCACTGTGGGTAATTCTTCACCCCTTGCCTTTGGGCTTGGCCAGTGATACATGGGCAGAAGCGAGTTCTGGTTCTAGTCTAAACCTTAAGAGCCTTTGGATGTTCTTGCTTTTTCTCTGTGCTTCTAAGAGGCACCCCCTGGGTAGTTGCATCTCCCTTAGCCTGGTCACTGGAGTGAATACATGTGGAATACATATAAGGCAAACCTCAGTGAGAACCAAGACAAGTTACACTCACAGTTTGAGACAGAGCCACCCAGCCCAACCCAGCTTGGGCAGTTAACGCCTAGCTGACCTGCAGACCCACAGGCCCACAGACCTGCAGATGCATGAGTGGTTTGTTATACAGTGTTATTGCAGCCATGGTCAACCGATACACTCTTTTTTAGTAGATTGCCACAGTAAAATGACCTTGGACACCAGCCATGGTTAGACCACAGAAAGCATCCCAGCAGAGAGGCCATTCTCTTTTTGACTTTAAGGCTGGAATCTGCATGAAGGAGAAAGTGTGACTCAATTAAGATACAATTAAGATCTTCCTCCATGGTTTCCCTTTTATCTACTGTCCTCATTATCCTAGTTCCTTTTCTTCTCACCGTGGGAATGGTGCTGCCGTTGCATGCTGATGAGTATGTCTGTAGCCCAACTTCTGAACTAGAGATGTCTGAGTAATTAATTTGGATTTAAGCTCCTCTAGCCGGCCCTTGATAGACCCACGATTGAGTGCATTGGAAGGCCTTAATTTCTCCTGGGCATTTTTGGGGTGCTTAGAGGTCAAGAGTCATTTGGTACCTGCCTATCTAAAGTCAGTCTCAAAGTGAGTTTTGAAAAATGTATGAAAATGTACTGTTGTTTCAAGTGACTTGACTTACTCCTGGGACCGCCCCCCCTGCAATATGATGAAGGTTTCTGCATTTCATCTATACAATTTAGTCACAGAGCAATACTCCCTCATCAAAATATGAAATATTTGCTGGGCATGAGGCTTGGCTCTTGGCTGGAGCTCAGGCAGGATGTGGACTCCTTGACACAAAGCCCTTACTCGTGTGAGTAAGGTGATGAGCGAGTAGAAATAAAAATGTAATTCTAAAAGGCAAGTGGGGAATTCACTCAGGAACAAATAGCCCCGGTTTTGAACGTTGTTGTTTTGGATGTTCAATGTGCTTCCCAACTTTCCATATTTCCAAATCTCCTTTGAGGTCAAGTTTTTCTAGATTTCATCAGGTTAAGTGAAAACACTCATGCTCTGAAATTCTGTAGGGCTTATAATGGCTTTCACATTTTTGCTGTGTTCCAGAGTAAGAAATGAATTTTGTGCATTTCCTGAGACAGACAGACAGACATATACTTTTATGTAAGTCTAGTTTAAAGTTTCACTCTGGGTTCTCCCAGAAGTAGACTCTGAGACAACGATTCATATGCAAGGAGTTTACTTGGGAGATGAAGCCAGGGCTGACCAGTAGGGAAGAAACTGAATCTGGAAAGGAAAGGCAGATATTAAAGGACTCATTGTCAACAGTTGCTTAATCCCACTGTGGAACACTGGAAAAGCGTTTGAGGGAGCCAGCCTTTAGGAAGCAGTTTTGTGGCCCCAGTGATACTCATATCCTGGCATTCATGCTCTTGGGTAATTTCTTTCCACAATGAACTTGTGTGTGGCCTGTGTGTCCAACAGAACATGCCATCTGTGGTAGGAAGCCTCTGAGATGGCCCCAGTTATCTCCACCTTCTGGAATTCATGCCCTTGTATAATTCCTTCCCCTAGAGTGTGGGCTGCTTATAGCAAATAAGAAATGAGTCACTTCTTACCAATAGACTATGTCAAAGGCGATGGATGTCACCTCTGAGATTAAGTTGCATAAAGACCCTGGCTTTCTTCTTGCTTATGCTCTCTTGCCCGTTACTTAGTGACTCTGAGGGAAAACCGGCCACCAGATTGTAAATTTTCCTGTGGAGAGGTCCGTGTGGTGAGGAGCTGAGGCTGTCAACAGCCAGAGGAGTGAGCGTGGAAGTGGATCCTCCCCCAATTGAACCTTGAGATACCTGCAGCCTTCGATGACACCTCGAAGCTTTGAGCGAGACACTGAGACAGAGGCACGCCATTAAACTGTGCCCAGATTCCTGACCCATAGGAACTGTGAATTAATTTTTTTAAACTGCTAAGTTTTGGAGCAATCTGTTATGTAGCAATAAATAATTAGCACAACATCTGACTTTGGAGGCTAGGTCATAAAAGACTTTGCTGTTCCTACTTTGATCTCACTTTCTCTTGGATTACTAGCCCCATGAGGACACTCAAGAAGACCTATAGAGAGTTCTGTGTGGTGATGAACTGAGGCCTCTTGCCAACAACCAGCATCAACTCGCCAGATACATAAGGAAGCAGATCATTCAGCCCCAATCAAGCCTTCAATTGACTATAGCCCAGATGACACTTGACTACAATCTCATGAGCTATCTGGAGCCAGAGTCATCCAGTTAAATTGCTCCTGAATTCATGATCCTCAGAACTGTGAGATAATAAATATATATTGGTGTGTTAGGCTGCTATGTTTTGGGGGTAAATTGTTATGCAGCAATAGATAACAAATATAGTATAGAACCAGAGACTCAGAACAAATATAGTATAGAACCAGAGACTCAGAGTTGTTCTACCCAAATGAAGGAGCCAGGGTGTTTATACACCAATACTCATCTGTCCATGGATGAGGGCTGCTTCTGGTGTGTGTTAATTCCCACCTCTTTGTGGGTCCAGAAGCCAGTAACCAGAGGAGAGATGCAGGTGCTGGCAGTTGGAGATCAGGCTTGTGTGTACTGAAAGGTAAAAAAAGAGGGGATATGGGCAAGGGTGCTTACAGGACATGTTAATGTTCAAACTCAATTGAAATCTCATCCATATTATTTCCCTCTTCTCAGGCAAGTGTGGAGCACCAATCCCTCTTCAGGGCCTGGTCCCTCCATGATGTTGTCCCTGATGGAAGAAAAAGGAAAAGGCCAAAAACCTCTTTACATAACTATGTCCATCTGTGATGCTCCCTTGGTTGGGTGTTGATATTTCTTGGGCGCACGCTAGCTGGTGGTTGATACCCTTTGAAACAGAAATTCAAAGGCGAGGCTTCCTTATGGGGTGCATGTCTAGGTTCTTTGAAGAGTCCTGTGGCAATTCCCTGTTGGATATACCTCTTTTTTACCTCCACTCAGCTTTCACTGCTTTTACTACCTCCCTTTGCCTGGTGGGCAGCCCAGCTGGGTGGAGTACAGGAAAGACAGGCCAAATCTATCAATTTCTGTGATTTTGCTTGGCCTTTGGGGGATTCACACCACCAGCCTCACCAAACAGCTGAGGTATAGCTGGGTTTGGGCTCTCCTCTGCCATGTGCTTCCTCTCCAGGTATAGTTCCTGCTAGGGTGGACACAGGGTATCCCTGGGTGTTGAGGAGGATTTCTTTCAGGACTCCTGGAGCCTTCTTACTTGGCTTTAAGGTGAGAACAGCATGCACCCTGTCGGGAGGAATCACTTCTCACATCTAGCACTGTCTTCCAACTGGCGATTCAACTGTGGATCCCAGCTTCTGCTTCTGGAGCAACAGGCAGCATCTTGCCCAGCACCCTGTAATACAAATAAAACACTTCCACAGTGCTGGGCAGTGGATACTTCACAAATGTCCATTCCCTCCCTCTTCTCAGGGTTGGCAGTGAAGGATGCACAGGTGTGGTTGTCTTAAATGCGTGGGGTTTAATAAGATGGGCTCAGAAAAAGAGGGAAGAGAAAGAACTTGTGCACTCCTAGCTCCTAGCATGGAGTGGGTACTGTAAGTATTCCCTGAAAAAATGAAAAACAAGGTCAATACAGGAATTTTTTCAACAGAAAGCAAATGTATGGAGGCAAGGAGGTCCATAGCGCCACTCTCTGCTGTCCGTGGGGGAATGTGGGGTGGCGACCTTACCCTTTTTGTCAGCAGGCAGCCCCCACAGGCCAGGGCCTTTCATTCCCAGTAGGGCTTCCCTTATTGGGTACCAAGTAGCTGCCATCTCACTTGCCTTTTTTCCTGTAAAAAGTGGCCAGACCCAAGTCCCTCATCACGCGCCCTCCCTTCCAGAGGCAGGCTGCTCCGTTTCCCTCCCCCTTCCCTTTCTTCCTTCCTTTCTTGTTCCATCCATATATTTCTGTATCTACTACAAAGGTCAGAAAAACAAATCAATGAGGAGAAGGACCCAATAATCCTAAGACCTGACTCGGGGATGGGAGGTGCGGAGGGAAGCCGCTCAATAAAATGAAAGAGAATTTAAAAATTCCCTGAACAAGGCACAGCATGGGGTCCCGATCAAAGGGCCAGGCAGCTTTGGTCCTGTGTGCATGAGCTGGATGCTCTGAGGCTGAGGGAGAGATGGGCTCCCGGGCCTCGGTCTCCCTCCCTGCCTCCTTTCCATCACACACACAAAGACACATGCACATACATTCTCTCTCTTTCTCCTCTATTTCCTGTCTCTGTCAGTCTGTTTCTGTCTGTCTCTGTCTCTGTCTCTCTCTCTCTCTCCTCCCCACCCCTTCTGGTCTCCTCTTCTCTCTCTTTCTTCTTAGACTACCACCTGACTGCTAAAGAAAGATCTGACAACAGCTTTCTGACAATGAATTTTGGGAGTCTGTAAGTAGTCCCATTTGCTAACACTGTGTTCAAGATCCCCATTCACCACAAGAGAGCTAAGATGTCCTTTGAGGACCAGGCAAGGTTATTGATAGTGACTGAGGCATGGGATGTTGCAAATCTCACCTGGCATTTTCTGGACCTACTTTGGAAAAAGGAAAGAAAATAAAAACCCATGATCTTCAAAGCACTGAATCATCTTCTGAGGTCCCTTCCTGGCAAACGGCAGTTCTTCCATGAAGTCCTTTCTGACATTTACCAATCCCCAAGCCCAACTCTGGGCCTAACTGAGCACTCTTTCCATGGAGCACTCACTGCAAGCTAATACTCTTCTGTCAGAGCACCTGGAGTGCATTCTTCATCATTTGCCCTATTCTGTTCTAGGAGGGTCAAGTCTACAGCAGATTATAGGCAGACTACCTGAGCTCAGATTGAGCCACTATCCTTTCCTTATTGGCTGTGTGGCCTTGAGTAAGTGACTTAACTTCAATTTTCCCATCTGTAAAATGGGGATAATATATTCCTTCTTTCACACAACAACTCTTCAACTATTTAACAACAGACTCCATAGCCTGTTTTTTTTTCCCCCATAATTCTTCACATAACTTCCAAAGACCCAAAAACCGTTTTGAGTAAGAACAGCATCATCAGAATAAGGATAGAAGCTCCCCACTTTGGGAAACCTCACTTGGATATATAAGTTCTAGTATGATTGCTATCAAGTGACACGTCACTTAACATTATTCTTATTGTACATAAATGTAGAAAATATGTAGACTTCCATATATTCATAGGTGAGAAGTCAACATATGTATATGTCTATGTTTGTGTGTATATGTGCATGTGTGTGGGTGTGGGTGGGTGCGATTCTTTTCTTGCTTGCTTTCAAAGAGTTTTGAGGTGATTTGCTGATTGAAACAGAATAGAAGCTGAGTCATTTAATAATAAAATAGAATAAAGATTGCAGGAAGGAGGCAGAAATAGACACTTTCAGATTTCCGAGTTGAGCACTTTAAATATGTTTAGGAATTTGGCTGTTGCTTTAAAGTTAAAACTCTAAAGCAAACCCTCTTGGTTACCATGTTTTGTTGAGAGGGGGCAAAATAGTTTTATTTGCTGTCACTATTTCTTGCTTGCAATAGGTCGGAGAAATGGCAGCCGGCTCCAGGGAGCTGAGAAATTTGGGCAGGTTTGAAGTTGCAGCCCGGAGCACCTTGGTTTGTGTTTTTATTTTTAACCTACCTTCTTTTTTTTGGTCTTTCTCTTACTATGCAACCAGAAAACCAAAAATACATCCTATATTTGTAAGCCACTTTCCAAATTGTTTATCGAGTAACTCTCTATGTGGCATAAATGTTCTTTTCATTAACTAAAGCCCCATAAAAGTTAAGAGTGACTTGCCCATTGTTTGGATATACAATTTATTTATCTATTCTTTTATTGATGGAAATGTCGGCTATTTTCACTTGGGGCCTTTTATAGATAAAGTTGCTATGAACATTCTTGTGTAGCATTTTTTTTGTGCATTTATGTCTTCATTTCTCTTGAGCGCCACTCAAGGGAAATATATATAGGAGTGGAATTTCTGGGTCGTAGAATAGGCGAATGGTTAAATTTATTAGACACTGCCCAACAGTTTTCCATAGTGGTGTTACCAGTTTACATGCCCACAAGTGGTGTGCAAGTTTTCTCATTTCTCCACATCCTCATCAATACTTGGTTTTGCCAGTCTTTGGTTTTATGTATTCTTGTGGATGTGTAGAAATATCTAATTGTGGTTTTGATTTGTATTTTCCTGATGAGTAATGACTTTAAGCATCTTGAAATGAGTAATGACTTTAAGCATCTCGCCAGTTGAATATCACTCTCAGCACCAAAAAGAATGAACTACTACTTATTGCAATAATCTGGATTAATTTCAAACACATTGTATTGAGTTAAAGAAACCACACAAAGGAGAGCATTTATAAAATGAAAGAAAAGACAAAGCTGATATACAGGGACAGAGATCAGAATGGAGGCTGCCAAGGGAACTGGAGGTAGGGAGGAGGTGTTGATGGAAAGGGCCATTAGAGATGTTTCTGGGGGTAATGGGAGTGCTATTGATCTTGATCTGGGTAAAGATTGCAAAGGATTTCTTTCCTCTGACTTTATGAGCTCAGCCTGGCCCTTTGCTAGAACACTTCTGTGTGTGCTCATCTAAGGTCAGCGGGTGTCATGCCCCAATTCACCAGGGCAAGATTCACCCAAAAGGAGGCTGGCAAATTACAGAGTCACATTCTGTCTTCTCCCAAATTATTAGCTTTGGATCATCACACAGCTAATCAAACCACTTCATCCAGCTGTCTATTTTGTGCATTACACAAAGTTACCTGGCAGAGGGAGTGGATAGGCCCCTGGATTACAAGCTATAGGTATTGGCTGTGTCAGCTCAGAACAGGGGACTTTTCCTCATCATCCTCTGAGAGGGAAACTTTTTAAAAATTTTGTAGACAGGCATCCTTTAAGCTAGGCATTGTGGTTAATACTGGGTCATAAACAGCTGAGCGAAGCCTTGATACTTGTTGAAATGGTAGCTTTTGGTCACTTTGGTAGGGAGGTATTTCTTCTGAAAATAGAGGCATATTTTGGGAGTATTTTTATGATTTCATTCTTCCTCCCTTTTATCCATCCATCCATCCATCCATCCAATATTTTCTCTGTGCCTAGAATGGTGTATACTACATACTAGGCACTGTGCTAGCTGATGGGGATGTGATGGAATTTTTTTTAATGATTCTGTTTCTGACTCCCCAGTACTTTGAAATCTCCCTGGCCAGGGTATGCAAAATATTTTCAACTTCCTGGCTGAAGAGCACAGATTTGCCCATGAATGTTGCATATAATCTGGAGAAAGCTTCATGAGTATTTTCTTAGCGTCACACAATCAGCTTCTCTCTGTCTGTGATCAAGAAGGAGTTCTGCTTGTTTGGGCTCATCTGTGCTGGTCTTTGGCCACCAGAGGACTATTTGAAGGGTCTGGTGTAACATGTCGCCTCTTCTTCCAATTTAGACTTAATTAGAGGATAATCTTGTATTCTTAAATAGGGGTTAAAAAATGGGATGAGGCACCATCAGAATTTAAGGTGATAATTTCATACATTTGTATAGCACTTGAACTGTTTCTAAACCATTTTCACATTAGTCTGATACCCAATGATAAGAAGGTAGGAGGTAAATATTAATATACACAGGAGCCCTACAGAATTGACCAGCTAGATACCTTGCCCCGCTGCCTGCTAATTAGGGCTGGATGCTAACTTCTGGCCTTTATGGAGCCCCAACAGATAAGAAGTGTTAGTCAGTCACCTTAGAATTAGCCAGGCCATCCCAACATTCTCTTGGGATGGAGAAATTTCTGTTAACCTTTAGCATCCCTGTTCACCAGCACTTTTGACCAGCTGGCCTGGGAGTTAGACATCTAAAGAGGTGGTGGGCAGCTGGTTGCCCACTCCCACTGGAGACAGAGCAGGGAAATATGGAATCAAAGGCCCAGGGAGACAAAGTGACTCAATATATGCTTCTGGCTGGGTCGATGGCAGAGCCAAGAATAGAATTTTAGAGGATCAGATGGTACAAGTTTGTCTCATAGCAACTGACCTCATTGCATTGTGGGATTTTTGTTTCAAAATAAAGATTTCAGTCATTTTCCATTAATCTTTTTATAATTTCTCATCTAGCAATGGACTTTGCTGAAATGAGATGATGTTATGTGAGCCAAAGAGAACCAGATGTGAAGGGAAATGGCCCTGATTCCTGGCTGGAGTGTATGTAATTAACATCAGGTTGTCCTGAAGCAGGTATTAGCAAAGAAGGGATATGGTTGTAGAAAGTGGGAAAACTGGGACTTAATGAGGAACTCCTGCTACTCAGACTGGGAGGGGTCTTAGAGACCTAGTGGGCCAGAATGGACTGAAACAGTATAAAACTAGTGGTGCCTGGGTTTAAAAGCAAGTTGATGTTCACTATAGCAGAAAAGGACCTTGAATGAGGCAATGATAGAGACTTGGAACTTGGATGTTGGTAAGTAGGTGTTTAGGATAAAGGCAGACATGGAGAAGAAATTTTGAAAGATGCTTAAGCCTCTTGTCAGAGAGAATCAGACTCTATATTGAAGGACCTAACACAATGTTTGATGTTTTGTAGGTACCCAATATATATTGGTTCCCCAAAAGATGCTGGGTAGTCAAAGTTGAATGAATCCAGATAACTACACGGCAGTTTTTGGAAAACATTTGTATAAGGAGTAGCAGGATCTTTAAAATGAGGTGGTTAATAGCTTATTTGTTATAAAAAATTGTGAATGCTTTGGTTGAGGTAGTGTGTGGAGGGCCAGAGTTCCTCTGCACTGCTATTTGGTGTCTGTCTTTCCTCTCAGTGAACCCATGAATAAACTTTTTGGAAGCACCATTCTTCTATGCAGCACAAGTTTAAAAACCAGTAGGTTAAATGATCTCTAAGTACAACTCTAACTCTAAGTCAATAATTTTGTTTTATTTCTCCCTTGTAGTTTCTCAACCATAATCTGTCGTTTTATCATCTCTGAGGTATCCTTGGTTTACTTTGGCACCCATGGCTTAACTGTGTGGATACTGGATTTGGATATCAGAGATTGTAGGGGTGATCCCTTCTGGCCTTTTCTAGCAGAACTGTCCTTAGTCATCAACTTCTCCAAGCACTATTCCCAGGAAGGCCTATGCATAGATGTGAATCAATTTTTTTTTGCCCCAAAGGCCTTGAAATGAACTATGTGAATGGCAAACATGGCTACAGTTTTAACCCCATCCCTGTATTTATATCCTCTTACAATGTGACTTTGCAGATCCTGTCATCAAGGCATGGAGTTCCTCACCCTTTGAGTCAGGGATAGCCCTGTAGCTTACGCTGTGGTGAAAGTGACATTGTGCCTGTTCTGAGCACAGGCCTCAGGAGAGCTTGCAGCCTTTGCTCTCATCCTTATGGAAGAGTGGTCAGTCATCCTGTGAGAAGCCCAGGTTAGCTAGACAGAGGATAGAAATTATATTGTACACAGACAAACCACCTTAGCTGAAGTAATCCCAGAGCAGCCAGTTCCTAGCTGGTCTGGCAGCTGAATGCCAAGGCATGAGCGAGTTGAGACCAGAAGAACCATCCATTTGAGCATAGCTCAAATTGTCAGCCCACAGAATCATGAGCTAAATAAATTTTAAGTCATTAAGTTTTGGGTAATTTGTTATGTAGTAAAAGCTAACTGATATAAAGATTCAGTTAAGGAAATGACCAACAGAATCTTCAGAATCTTAGTGCAGTTGTCATGAAGGCCCATTATGACCTTTAGTGGCAGAGACAATGTTATGTTTTTCACAGATTGTTCCACAAGTCATTTCATTTTCTTCCTGGGCATATAGGAATACCACATTCACCAGCCTTCTCGTATCTAGATAAGGCCATACCATTAATTCTGACCAGAAGCAATGTGAGCAGAAATGAATGATGAGTGCCACTTCTGTGCTGGGTGGTTGAGTATTCAATATTATCTCTCAAAATTTCTCTTTACTTCATCTTCCTGCTGGATTAGAGCATGGTGACCTCAAAGACCATAAGAGTGGAGCCCCAAGATAGAATCAGACTGCTTAGAAGGGAGTACCCCACCTGTAACCATCTCAGATATGAGCTATTTATAATATATTAAACTACCGAGAGTTAGAATTTTTGTTACAGCAGCTACATTTATTGCTTTAATACCTAGTTAGAGATAAGGTACAGTTAATGTCCTAGGGCTCTGAGGAAATTTATTTTCAAGAGGTTCAATTTATTTATTTTTAATTATGATTTTTGTTCTAATTTAAAAGTCAGGTAATACATTCATATATTTCCAAATTCAAAAGATAAAGAAAGATTTAGCACCAAAAGTCTCCTCATATCTAGCCATTCAGATCTTTTCTTTGAAGGCAATGTTTGATAATTCCTGTATATCCTTCAGAAATATTTTGTGCATATGCAACAAGTGACTATATATAAAAGCATACATATATTACAAATGATAGCATATCTTACATATTATTGTGTACCTTAAAAAATTTAGTGCTAACTTTTGGAAATCTTTTCTTATAGTACAAAAATAGCTTCCATATATATATGTATATATTTAGCTGCATACTATTACATTAGATGGAAATATTATAATTAATTTAACCATCTTCAAGTTGATTACCATTTGGCTCATTTCCATCCTTTTGCTAAGAGAAATGATTCCATCCTTAAACATATGTCATTGCACACAAGTATGAGCAGACCTTAAAGACAAATTACTAGAATTGGAATCCAGTGGCATTAAGCATTTGTATTGTTGAAGGAGGTTTTAAAATTTCCTTCACAGAGATCTTACAATTTACACTTCCATCAGCAATATATAAAAGTGCCTGCTTTTTTACACCTCTTCAACACAGTGTGATAGTCAGTGTTTTGATCTTTGATAGCTTCTCTATTATAAGTGCATTGTGAATCTTTTCATATGTTAAAGAGTCATTGGTTTTTTGGTGAACTGTCTGTCACTTGCCAATTTTTCTATGATTGGTCTTTTTCCATTGCTTTGGGCCTCAGGAGTAGTTAAGGTTCATGTTGAGAAGTAGAGAGGGTCTGTCTGCCTTTACTACCCCCAACTGCGCATGCAGCTCAGAGATCCCAGAGAGAAAAGTAACCACTGCCAATCCATCTGGACAAGAGGAGAACAAAGGAAACTCTAGCTTTGTTCAAAGTCATATCCATAGGGCCTACCATGAGACCTGGCAAGCAAGAAACACTCAATAAATATTTACTGAATTTCTAATTAGCAAATGAATGGATGCCAAATGATGGAGCTTGGAGAAGTTTTGTTTTTGACACTGAATTCCTTCCAAAACTTGGCCCCTGCCCTTACTAATGGTGCCACAGGAGGGTCTTGGGTATTATAATCCATGAACTAAGCATTCTTCTGCTATATCAGCTGGAAGAGAATGCCAGAGGCTGCTTAAAGCAGAGACCTGTGCTCCAAAGATCCTCCTCACAATCCCAAGGCTCCAGGTGTTTCTGTGGAGACACATGTGGTGTCTGAGATGGATTCTCCTAGTTCCCACTTAGTCCTTCATACTACAATAGCAGAACAGAGTGAAACAGGAGACAAAGATAAACCTCAAAACCACTTTTAGAAAATGTTCCTCTGTCAGTAATCTTCTTGGTTTGGGTTCCTCTTTGATTTGATCCTAAGAATTAATGGGGAGTGAAGATTATCCCAGTTGGCAAGAGTAAAGTGAATCAAAGAAAAAGAGGAAGCCAGAGTACACTGGCTCTCCAGCTTCTGCTGTGGACAACTGGCTCATAATCCCATCAGGGAGGCTCTGGAAGCCAGTGTAGACACATGTTTCAGAGTTGCCCTATCCAAAGGGTGAGAAGGAAAAGATGTTTATGCATGCACTAACCCCTGTCTTCATTGCTTCTGGCCTACTATTTAGGTGGCAGAGCAGGGGCAAGAGATCACCTTCAGACAAAGAGATGCCAGCACTGGCACCTGGGAGACAGGCCAGTGGGCACTTCAGTGGTTTGGGTGAGGGGATATAGGTGGGGCAGTGACATCTACTCCAGTGACTTATACCATGGCCTTGTCTCCAGTTTGACCTCACCTCTTTCTTCCAATTCATTTTTCTCCCAGTAGTCAGAGTGAGCTTTTCAAATTTTTTTCAAAATTAGAGTTGAGGTCTCACTCTATTGTCCAGGCTGGAGTGTAATGGCACAGTCATAACTCATTGCAGACTTGACCTCCTAGCCTCAGCCTCCCTAGTAGCTGGGATTACAGGTGTGCACCACAACAACCAGCTAATTTTTTTTTCTTATGGAAACGGGGTCTCACTATGTTGCCTAGGCTGGTATCAAACTCCTGGCCTCAAGTGATCCTCCTGCCTCGGCCTACCAAAGTGTTAGAATTTCAGATGTAAGTCACCACACTTGGCTTCAGA
Organism: Tarsius wallacei; assembly: GCA_963574415.1. Taxonomy (NCBI): domain Eukaryota; kingdom Metazoa; phylum Chordata; class Mammalia; order Primates; family Tarsiidae; genus Tarsius; species Tarsius wallacei. Next base: position 6,738 of record CAUYQG010139559.1, on the reverse strand, counting down.
GTGATCTCTCTAAAATAAAAATAGATCACTTTCTTGCACTTAAGATAAAGCATAAACTCCTTAGCAAGGCCTCACAGCTTGCAACTTGGGTATTATTTACCCTTTACCCTGTAGGTTTCAAAGGAGATATCTGTGATTCCAATCACCTCACACCCTGCAGTACTCCCTGCTGCACTCACTTCCTTGCCCTAAGATCATCTGCCAGCCCTATCTGTTTTCCCGATTCTCCAGCTGATGTGAGCCCTTATAAGGCTAGGACTAGATCCTGGGCTTCTATATCCTCACCCTGGGCACCTGGCATGCAGCAGGCTCTTGAAGGCTGCCTGTTGAATGGGGTGTGGATTTAAATGATGGAAATAAAGCACCAGAAAATGCATCAGGAATAGATAAGGAAGGTATTTTGAGAGAGCGAGGGAACAAGTAGATATTTGCTGAGCACCTACTAGGAGCAAGGAGTTCTATAGTTTCCATCTCATTTAATATTCATAAAAATCCTGTTACTATTCCCACCCTTGAAGCAGGAAAATGTAGGCAAAGAGATGTTAAATGACTCTTCCTGAGTCACCGGGATAATGGATGGAGAGTGTTGTGATGCCAATGTTGGTCTCTCTGGCCAGAAAGTCCATGCACATTTTCATCACACCAGTGGGATAATCGAAAGATTATTCCCTTTCTTTGTACACTGTAAGGTCAGCCCTATGGATGTGAATCTTTAATCCTCTCAGCTCAGAATGCCTGCCCCTTCTCTCAGACAGTAACAACACACAGGGCTGAGGGCAGTGGGGGCATAAGGAGACCTCATCCTGCCCTCCTCTCCTCACCGTCTCCCCCAGAGTTGCTTGCAAAGCTCCTTGGAGCCTCTCTTGGCTCTGAACGCCAGCATTTCTGTTATCACACATTATCAGTGCCAGGTATCCCCGGGACAAAGTGCTTATTAGAATCCTCCAGGAGCCCACTTATCAAGCGTCCCACACCAGAGAGGCCCTAGCTCTCTGGAAACAAGCCCCCTTCCATCAGTCTGAGATGGAATTAACCTCCCTAAGGACCCTGTGCAGCCTTTATGAACCAATCAGAATTGGTTCCACATTGAGTTTCCATGGGTTTTATTTTATTTTCCCTCCAAATCTCACGGCTGTTGCATTAGGCACCCGTCTCCGCAAGTTGCTTAGAAACTGCTTTGCGTCCGCCGGCTCATCCAGGTCCCCATGTGCAGGCAGAGTGATAAGCACCACTATTTATTTTTTTAAAATACAGACATACAATTAAGGAAAACATTCTGATGTCTGCAAAGTCCGGCTGGCAATGAACAGCCAGCAAGAAAGGCCTCAAGGTGGAACAGAGCTGGGGATTTCAATGGGAAAATGAATAATAAGACCCCATTCACTCCTCTTTTTTGTAAACTTAGGGTTAGCACCAAATTTAGGCAACTCACTTTTTTTCCCCCAACATGGGTTCTACAATGGTTTACCCAATCCTTAAGAACTCAAGCAGGAGACACTTCCAACTCCATGTGTTACTGTTCTGAACAGAACAAGGAAAAGAAAAGAGCCTGCTGTCTGGCTGTGGGCATCTGTTGTGTTCATTAGCCCAGCCTTCATGCCAATTCTTCTGCTCACAGCACTGGGATTTTGCACTTGGGTGCCATCTCTCCCCTGTTCCAGGCCACAAGTTTTGTGAGGGTGACTCCACCCACTTGGCTCCAGGGAGCAGACACATGACTCAGGCCTGGCCAGGGGTATCGTTCAGGGCTGGACATATGACCCATGCTGGTTCCAGGAGCATGTGCCCAGGGACTTGGTTGGAGTTTTCTTCCCATTGGAGTCACAACCCTGGTAGGACAGACACCTGGTCTGCTGATGGTTGTCTTCATTACCAAGCAGGAGGACCTGCTGAGAATGAAGCCAAAATAGAGAGAATAGAGTTGGAAGCTGGAGACCACATTGTTGGAAACACTGGAGCCAGCCTTTCCAATGGAGTTCATACGTTTCCTCTCTCCCCCTTTATTTTACTTAAGCCACTCTGACTTGTGCTTTTGTCATTTGCAGTCAAATAATCCTGGAAAGCAATTGTGTCTGTCCCTCACTTTCACCAAAGATCTGCTTCCCACCTTTCAGAGAGAGCCAGGACAGCAAGACTTTGACATATGGTGCCCCCATCAAGGTCTTGGTATCTGTTGGTGCAAGTATTCTCTTCCAAAGGGAGAGTGGGTAAAGGGGGAATGGTTAGGTTCTCACCAACATGAAGAAGGGGAAAGATGTCCTGAGAAACAACAATCATGGACTCTGAACTCTAGGAGCTTTGATATTGAGAAGGGGTGACAGGATGCATGTGTATTAAAGCTAAAGACAAGTCCTGATAGGAGACCTAGATGGTTGACTGGAGGAGTTCATGGAAGGTGGAGAAGCAGGCTTCCTAAGGCTGTTGGGCCAGGGAATTAGAATGATTCATGGAGAAGAAAGTGGAAGAACAGTGTCAGCAAAGTTGCAATCATTGGAATCACTACATGCTTGCAAAACTGGAGACTTCCCAGGCCTGTAAACCCATGCCTTCATTTTGGAGTGAAAGGTCTTCCTCTTGTCCCCCGTTCCTTACTTTTCACCCAACATACTCTTCTCTTCTACCCTTTCTCCACCCCTGAAAGTTCTCCTGGAGCAGGGGACCAGTGAGAAGGTGTGGTTGTGGGGAATCATTTCTGTCTGCTCCTCTAAGCCTGGGAATCCTGCACATGAGCTTTGAATTATATCAGGGCGGAAGTAGGTTAGACCGAAGGAAGAACCAAGCAGGACTCCTAGGAGAGCCCACATCAGTTGTCATGACAACCTGCTGACTCTTTCCCTGGAGGAATTTTAAAATAGGTCACACTTTCCTTTTTAGGGGAGGTTGAGAGTCGTGCCAGGAACGATGATGGGACCAGCAAAGGATTCAGCATGAGAGGTCAAATTCTGCCAAATCACAGATTTTACTTACAGAAATCTGTACAAAAAGGCAAATCCCCTTCCTGAGCCAGGCTGCTCCCATATGCTACCTGTTTGCACAGCCTGGGAAGCACATGTGGTGGTCCCAGTAATAGAGGGGCCTGGGTGGTTGTGGCTGGTTGACTTGCCCCTCTCTGGGGCTTTAAGCTTCTGGACATCACCTGGGTACATCCACCCCTGTCTTCACAGCAAGTGCCAGTGCCTCTTCGTGGATTTCCTTGCAGAGCTGAGTGAGGTCACTGTAAACACCCCCGACTTCTGTTCCTAGCTCTTTAGGACTTTGGCCTCTTTGATCTGCCTCTTACTAACCATGAGATGCAATCAGGCTACTGAAAGTTTTGGAGGACAGGACACCAACTTGCAAGCATTGGAGAGAGGAGGAGCTGAGGCAGTGCAGAAAAATGGCCCAGCTCTGTATCTGGCACAGAGCAGAAATGTAGGCATACTATCAGTACCCTTTTCATCTCTTCTAGAGGAAATTACTGAATTGAAGGCTGTCACACTTCTTGAGGATCTTGTCCCAGCGCAAGGTGTTTCTTAGGCTGTGATGCCTTCCCTGAAGGCCCACATGCAAATCTCACCTTGAATTCTCTTCTGGCCTCCTTTATTCTCCTTTCAAATTATTTGTACTACATGTTTAGGATCATTTGATTAATATTTGCCTCTGCAGTAAGAGGAGGAGGGCAGGGACCTTGTCTGCCGTGTTCTCTACTGTCTGTATCCCCAGTGCCTGGCACACAGTAAGCATTCAGTAAATGTTTGTTGAGTGAACAAATGAGTGATCAGAAACCCTGCTTGGTAGCTGCATATGTCTTTGCTTAATAAGACACAAGGGAAATGAAGGCATTACTATCTAATAAATATAATTTCTCTGGGAGGAAAAAATCTTTGCCAACATGAGCCCATGTGATGTTTATAAATAATTAAATGGGCCCTTGGTGGTGAAAAAGTAACTCCTCTCCTAGAGTTACACAGTCTGGTTGAATTTTGTTTTGCTTGCTGTAGTTGTTCAACACAGCAATCTTCAAAATTTGCATCTGTTGCTTCCACCTGCTAATTCCATGGCCTGGATCACATCTGTGCTGCATTAGGTTCTTGGCAGAGGTATTCAGCTCAAAATCTATCCCTAATTGCTGGCCCTCAGATGCTGTTGATGTGTTTCTCTCTTCTCTCCTACATGGGTGCTTGGCCATGGCCATGTTTGTCCCTTGACTCATCTGCTTCTGCTCCTTTGTGCTTGGGCATAGTGATAGCAACATCACAGCCTCAGGGCACATACATGAATGCACACATGTGTGTAAGCACATGTGAAGGCATTGGACAGACAGGGTTAGGAGGATGATCTGCATTTGTCTCCTGGGACATGAAGAGGCCATTCCTATAGAAATGAGTGCTGAAATTGTCAGATGAGTAAGAAGAGAACACACAGTTGGTCACTGAAGGGCCCTCTTGCCACTCCTTTCTTGCACAAAAGATAGCATACTAAAACGCTTATCTGCATTTTACATTCTTTCACAATAAATCTTAGACACCATTCCATATCAATACATAGAGTCTTCATTATTTTTTCACAGCTATGTAGTATTTCATTAAATGGCTACTATAACTAATTTAACCAGTTCCTTCTTGATGAATGCTTGAATTGTTTCTGGTCTTTTTTGTTGTTACAGACAGTACAGCAAAGAATAATCTTCTCATTAGTGCGGAAATATCAGTAAGACATAATTCTAGAAGCTATATTATTGGGTCAAAGGGCAAATGAATTTACAATTTTGATGAATATTTGATTTTCCCCTTTGAATCTAGAAGGGCTCAGGGCATGTTTAGGCCAGGCTCAGCACTTAGGATTTTGTTTCTCTAGTGGCCCCCACCACCAGTCAAAGTCTTCAGCAGAGCCGAGATGGAGAGGAGTAGATCCTGGTTGTGGTGCACTATCTTGCAACACTCCAAAGTGAGAGCTGTGGTCCTTCCAGATGCCTTATATTTCTGCCAACCAAAGGTTGTGTGTCTGAGCTCTGTTCTTTTGTTAACACAATGCCCATTAGAGTAATGAGATCTGGTCAGAGGGGGAACAGAGGCTCTGGCTGCCATGGGTTGGTGGTGACATGCAAGTGAAGTGATGTGCACGACAGAGTTGCGGAAGCCGTGTGGGTCAGAGTCAGGGCTCTGCACTCAGATCATTTGGGTCTGATTCCCAGCTCCGTCTTTTCTTAATAACCCTGTGACCATAGGTCACAAGATCTTGAGAAGATCTTAATTTCTTTAGCATCAGCAAAATAGGAAAAGCAATCACAGAGTTGTTGTGAGGATTGCAAAAGTTAATGTAAGCAAACACTTAGCACAGTGAATGGCACAAAGTAAGTGCTCAAATATATGCTCTCTGATGAGTCAGCAAACACACTCTATGTCACTGATTGGCTTTGTACCTGGTCTTGTAACTCTTTTCATGCTCTTCATGCTTCAAACTGTGGTTAAATAATGTTTATCAGCCACCAGCAAGTTCCCAGTTTTTGTCAGATTTGTACCGCTGATCAACTCTTCTGGATGACAGACTGATCTAGGATAGTAACAGCATATCTGACATAAGGGCTTTTGGCTCAAGAATCATCAGCTGGAACATGAAATAAACTCATAACCTAAAAGAATAATAAATTTATGGAAAAATGCTCGCTCCCTCCTTTAAGCTGATTTTCAATTTGGCCACACAAACTGACATTTACACTTTGGTAGTGCTGCTCAGAGGGGAATTGAGAGCAAAACAGTTTCCATCACATCTGCTGATTTAGACAGATGAGCTTCATAGATTGGTGTCCACAATGGATGACCTGGCTGCAGTCATGGTTCTGAGGACCATGTCACTTCACAGGGTAGAAACAACCTTAATTGAGGATTCCTCTTTTTATCCTTAGAATTTAGCAGTGTGCCTGATATATAGTAGGTGTTCAAAAAACGTTTGTGGAATGAATGATTGAGTGAGCCGATGGAGAGAGACTCTGTTCATGAGCGAGAAATAGAAAAAAAGGAGTGAATTCATGTTTTGGAGAGGACCACTTTTTACTCTGCTGTTGACTTTGCTCACTTTGTGGGCCATTATTTTCTCTTGTCAAGAGTTGGTTTTATTCATGGTTTGCTTACTGTAACTGTAATATAGTCTCAAATCAGGAAGTGTGATGGCTTTAGCTTTATTCTTTCTTAAGGTTGCTTTGGTTATTAGTGGTCTTTTGAGTTTCTCTGTGGATTTTTACAGTTTTTTCTATTTCTGTAAAAAATGTCATTGGAGTTTTTATAGGAATTACATGGGATGTGTGGGTCGCTTTGGGTAGTATAGATATTATAACAATATGCCCATATTTTTTTTCCTGTATCATCCTTATCTGATTTTGATATCAGGTGAATGTTGATTTCCTGGGGAAAATGGGAAGAAGTTGATCAAAGGATATGAATTTTCAGCCGGGCTCGGTGGCTCAGCCTGTAATCCCGCGCCTTGGGAGGCTGAGGTGAGTGGATTGCCTGAGCCCACGGGTTTGAGACCCGCCTGGGCAACTTGGCAAGACCTCATCTCTACAATAAATAAATAAAAAAATCAGCAGGGCATGGTAGCGCGCGCCTGTAGTTCCAGCTCCTTGGAAGGCTGAGGCGGAAGGATCGCCGGTGCCCAGCAGGTCGAGGGTGGGGGGGTCGGGTGCGGCCACGGCACTCCAGTCTGGGGGACAGCGTGAGACTTCAAATCAAAAAAAAAAAAAAAAAAAGGATATGAATTTTC
>CAUYQG010139558.1:0-12204 GCA_963574415.1 Tarsius wallacei | reverse complement strand
TGCCTGAGTCCGCGGGTTTGAGACCCGCCTGGGCAACTTGGCGAGACCTCATCTCTACAATAAAAATCAAAAAAATTAGCCGGGCGTGGTAGCGCGCGCCTGTAGTTCCAGCTACTTGGAAGGCTGAGGCGGAAGGATCGCTGGAGCCCAGTGGGTCGAGGCTGTGGTGACCGGGAGCGGCCACTGCACTCCAGTCTGGGCGACAGAGTGAGACTCCAACTCAAAAAAAAAAAAAAGAATAAGATAATAAGCTGGAATGTGATGGAAGGTCTGTTTCTGAGTTTGGTTAGGATTATATGGTATAATACTGTTTGTTGTCATAGTCAGGACCACTTTGGACTTCATTCTTCAAGTTCTGTGAATCTAACTGTTCCTGTGAGTTGAAAGATTATCTTGAAAAAAATTGACTTTGCTTTGAAGACCAACTTGTGTTTTTGTTTTGCTTTAAAGAGTTCTCGTTTTGATTATAAAACTAATACATACTATATATTATAGAATGTTGGAGTAAAAGTAGAAAGAAAAGTGAAAAATAACCCATGATTTAGGAAATTACATTAATAGTTTGGCATATTTTCTTTAGTTTCAAATTCATGCATATGTTTTACATAGTTGGCACTAATGTTGTATATATGTATATGTGACTTTATATGCTTTATCCTTTGTTTGCTCAATAGGATGATTATATTAACATATTCCTATAATTTCTCATAACAGAATTTGAAATTACCATATAATGCATTTCATGAGCTTTTTGTAATTTGTCATTTCTTTAGGTGCCTAGAGTCTTCATTCTTAATTTTTAAAAAACTAATTACCATCTTTATACATAAATCTTTGCCTTTGTTTTGAATTACTTAGGGTATATTTCTAGGAGAACCATTATAAATATCTTTTCAAATTGTTTTCCATATGATTTACTTCTCATTGTACCTTCACTAGGCATGAACGTCATTTTGAAAAATTTTAGCAGACCTATTGCTGTGTGATTTAGCAGCATAGTCTAAATTCACAAACCTCTTTACAAGTGGCAATTCCTCATTCTGAGCAATTTGTATATATATTGAGTCTCTAAGGCGTGGCCTACCAAAAGATCTATTACTGCTGAATATGCTTGGCCAAGAGAAAGAACTCCAGAGACAAGTTCAAATACATAACAGTGGCCAACCCACGACTTCCTATTGAATTGCCTGTGCTCTATGACTAGAGTTCAAAAGGGAGATCATTCAGTTAGAATAGGATTACTCAGAAAATATGAAAACATGGAATCACTCATAGATCTTGTACATATTTATATTATCGGTATGAGTACTTACTATGTCCCATGCATTAGGGTATGAACAAGCTGCCAGTCTTTGTGGACAGATTGCATATAAACACTCTCTACCCTAACATAAGGAAGGTTCCTTTCTTTAGAAAACTAAGAGTCACTTATTGGAGTCCTTGTAAAATCTTTTACATTAGAGGATGCTAGTTACATAATTGGAGTAAAAGGCAAAAATGTCAAGTCCTGTACTTTAAGACAATAGGAAATGGAAAACTGAGGGTTAAAGAAATGGCAGCTGTGATAGTAGGTAGGAAGAAACTATTACATAATTAAAAAAATAAAAGACTTTGCCAAAGGAATCATTGCCAAGGGGCATCTAATAGAGTTCACAGAAAAGGGATGGATGAGCCCTTTACGTTGGCTAGTAGTGAACAGTGGCTTGGGGAACCTATAGTGTCAGTAAGTTCTAGTTTGAGATGTTTGTTGCGGTCATCTGACAGTGGTGGTAAAATAAGGGCCTAAAAGATTTCGGCACATTTATTCCTAGGAATGTGATCCCACAATTTGAAGCATTAGATATTAACTAATGTAGAGAAGCCATTGAAAAATTGCTTTTTATTTATTTTGAGATAGTTGCAACTCATGGAGAAGTTGCAAGAGCAGTGCAAATAACTTTTTGTATCCCAAACTTTTGAAAGTAAATCTGACTGAATGGTTCTGTCATACTGTAATATTTTATTATATATTTTCTATAAAAATTGGATGTTTGGCTGGGCTCGGAGGCTCAGCCTGTAATCCCAGCACTTTGGGAGGCTGAGGCGAGTGGAATTGTCTGAGCCTGTGGGTTCGAGACCCGCCCGGCAACTTGGCAAGACCTTGTCTCTACAATAAATCAAAAACTAGCTGGGCATAGTAACGCATGCCTGTAGTTCCGGCTGCTTGGAAGGCTGAGGCAGAAGGATTGCCTGAGCCCAGCAGGTTGAGGGTGCGGTGGCGGTGAATGTGCCAAGCACTCCATCCTGGGTGAGACGCCGACTCAAAAAAAAAAAAAAGAATGGTGATCACTTTGGTCCTTGAATAAGGTAGTGTATAGCAAGTCTTCTTTAAGGTAAAGGTATTTTTTTCCCCTTTAATTATGAAGTACTGTGTGGGGAGGTACTTTGAAACTAGACAAATAGCCTGTTTTCCTCAGGATTTTAATTTTTCAGTTACTGTACCAGTATGGCCTAGTGCTTTCCTATTTTATTCAGTAGGTTGTAATCTTTTATCATCGCTGTTTATTTTGATGGTCAGATTGTTCAAAGTTTGGCCAGTGTGTCCTCTTTCAAATTGGCTTCTGTAGTCTTTTGATCTGCCCTCATAATTGCCTAAACACTTCCTTACTTTCTGCTGCAACATGTTCCAGACTCGTTTGTATTTTTCCTGTTCTCAGCCTTGGAGCCACCATTTCTCCAAAGAGCCCTTCTCTTTCTTTTAGAGAAGAATGGTATTGGATTTGGGTGGCAAGTGTGTTAGTGCTATTGGAATGCCATTGCTTTTAGACTCTTTCAGCCAACTATGTTAGTGATATACGTATACTTTTGTTTCTCTCTATAAGACACTTTACTCTTGTTCTATGTATTAGTAACTGTGAGTTCATACTGATATCTCCAATTCTAGTCTAGTGTCAAAGATTTCATTCTAGCCTTCCATGAGATATATTTATAACTCTCTTAACAGTAAGAAACCTGGCATACCAATTCCACAATATATTTACTCCCTTGCTCAGTCCTAGCATGCATATTAAGTAGTTTTAGAATTACGGTCAGTCCTCTGCATACATGGATTCAACCAACCTTGCACAGAAAATATTTTAAAAATAAAAATAAAAACTAACACTACAACAGCTAAAAGAAAGAATACAGTAGAACAACTATTTGTATAGCTTTTACATTATGTTAGATATAATAAACAATCTAGAGATATAAAGTATATGAGAGGCTATCCTTAGGTTATATGCAAATACAGCACCATTTTATATAAAGCACTTGAGCGTCAGTGATTTTGGAAGTCTATGAGGGGTAGGGAGTGTGTGTTCTGGAACCAGTCCCCCAAGGATCCTGAGGAATGATTGTATTCCTAACATCACTGAAAAATAGATATACTAACACTAACCATACAATATTTCTTTACAGTAACTTAAAAAAAATCTTGTTTGTGGCCGGATATTTCAGCCACTGAGTTCAAGAATCACTTGAGTTGTTTTTTTGTTTTTTGGGGGTTTTTTGAGTTGGAGTCTCACTCTGTCGCCCAGACTGGAGTGCAGTGGCCGCTCCCGGCCACTGCAGCCTCGACCTGCTTTGCTCCGGCGATCCTTCCGCCTCAGCCTTCCAAGTAGCTGGAACTACAGGCGCGCGCTACCACGCCCGGCTAATTTTTAATTTATCATAGAGATGAGGTCTCGCCAAGTTGTCTAGGCGGGTCTCGAACCTGCGGGCTCAGGCAATCCACTCACCTCAGCCTCCTAAAGCGCGGGATTACAGGCTGAGCCACCGAGCCCGGCTGTTAATCTATCTTTTAAATCTTCAGAACAACTTTTTAAATCAGCAAACTCAGGTACCAAGAAATCAAATAGTTTGTCCACAGTTTCACAGCTAGTGCATGGCAGACCCAGGATCCAAACTCTGATAATTCAGATGCTTCTTTTCTGTTTCCTGGTATTTATAGAAAGATATTTACAGAAAATATGACCTTTCTCATGAGGAGACATTACCACTGGCCCTTTCTGCCACCTTAAATTTATGGATTTTTCCATAAGCTTTCTGATCCAGCACAATGGTTTTGGGGATGGTAGATTTTCCATATCTTGTATATAAATTAAAGTTAACAAGGCGCCATGGCCAAGACTAACATCTTAAGGGTCTGTGGTCACTTTCAAACTCCTCTGCTGTGCTTATAGAACAGTCGAGGATGGGTGCGTTTGCAAGCTGAATTCCAAGTGGAAGGTGGAATATCCTTATTCCCATTCTTACGCAATGGGGCACTCGGAAAGTGCATGTCTCTTTCAGGGCTTTATATAGTTTTGCCAGTCTTCTGTGATGCTCAGAGAGGCAAGAATGCTTCTTCCTCAGCATTATCAACAACAAGCAATAGTTACTGAGCACGCTTGCTGGCCCAGATGCTAAGTGCTACATGGAATACAAAGATAGGTAAGATAGAACCCCAGTCTACAAGTAGTTTACCATCTAGAAACAGACAACTCTAATTCAAGGCAAAATGTCCCAAGGGTCATAAAGCATTATATTTCCTCTTCTGGACTTGGCTATTCTGGTTCTTCTGTTCATAGCTTCAAGGTGAGCACTAAAGGGAAGGAGAAGGAAGCTCTGACCCGTCTTTGTAGCCGTGGCTGCATTTCCCAAGCAGAGAGGGCTTGAGTCAAACTAGGCAGAGATGATTCACCTGGATAGTCAGGGGAAGATGGACAGGCTGACGGTTAACAGGGAGGTGAGAGAGCTTGGAATCACATACATACAGTTGTCCTTCATTATCTGTAGGGGCTTGGTTCCAGGACCTCCCACTAAAACCAAAATCCACGAATGCTCAAGTTTCTGATATAAAATAGCTTAGTATTTGCATATAACCTATGCACCTCCTGGTGTACACTTTAAATCCTCTCTAGATTGCTTGCAACACCTAATACATGTAAACGCTATATAAGTCGTTACACTTTATTGACTTTTTATTTGTATGATTTATTTTGATTTTTATTTTTTTAGATTCAGGAATATACATGCACGTACCTTATGTGGACATATTGTGTAGTGGTGGGAACTGGGTCTCAGATGATCCATTCCCCAGATAGTGAACATCGTGCTATTGCTGTATTGTTTTTTATTTTATTTAATTTTTTTCCTGGACATTTTCAATCCAGGATGATCAAATCCACAGATGTGGAAACCACAGACACAAAAGGCTGAACGTATAGAGAGGCAGGAAAGAACTAGAAAGAAGGGAGGGAATCTCACCAGGGCAGAAGAGATGAAGGGAGGAAAAGAGAAGGGAGAAAGAAAAAAAAGGCAGGGGTGTGGACATAAGGCTTAGGTCTGTACTGAAGAGACAGAAGAAGTGGCTGAGGTATAGGCGACAGGCAACAGCTAGAAGAGACCCCCCGAGGGCAGGGCCTGGCAGGACAACCCACTGCCGAGTTCTGCAGTGTAATGGGACAGCTGAGGCCTCTCCCTGTAACCCTGGCCAGAGGAAAGTCAGATTGTTTGAAGGGACTTGGTTCTTCGGTTAAGGAAGCTGGTTTCACGGGTGTGGATTCTGTATGTCTTTGGACTTTAAACATTTTTTAGTCTGCTGTCTCCATAGTCAGGGCTCCTTCCTCGAGAGGATTGGGGATGGAGGGATGCTAGTGTATGTGTGGAGGGGTGCTGAATTTTCCTATCCTTTGTCTATGTATGTAGTGCTGAGTTTGCCTACAATAGAACTTTCCAGTGAGGTTCCAGCTTATGTTGATTTTGCTTTTTTAAAAAGCATCTATTTCCCTTGGATTCAGTTTCCAGTGCCTCCCTGGCTTTACAGACATAAGCAATTCCTTACCTTTTGGGAGACAGATCCATTCCACAATGCCATGTAACTTGTGGCCATAAAGCAACACCCCTGGCCTTTCCCTGGACTTCTTTCCAGAAGCCTGTGACTTCCGAACCAAAGTCAGTTTCCAGTCTGTGGCTGGAACAATGACATATGCTCAATATGAGAAGTTGGAACTGATTGTTAAATATTTGAACAGCAAGAGAAACAGGAAGCAATGAGAAACAAAAACACCCTCCACATCTGAGTCACAGGACCATCTACCCTGGCAGGCCATGTCAGCCACGGCCCAAGGTGCGTATAATTGGGTTATGTATATTATTTGGCCTGGAGAAAAACCTGTCTGTCTGAGGATGTTGTGTGCTGGCCACTTTAACTGGAAAGATAACAGAATCACTGTCAAAGAGCTTTAAATTTCCCTTTCAGTGCCAGAGTGGTTGAAAAAGGCTGCTCTGGCTAGAAATCATTATTCCTTAGCAAGGGCTCAGAGTGCCCCAGTATATCTACATATAGACTGAGCTGTTACTTTTTACTGGTGACTTAAACATTTTTTTTCACTACTGTTTGGATAATAAATTAAAAACCGTCCATAACTTTGCCATTTAGCATGACCTCTTATAAATATGTAATCACAATGTACACAAAGTATTTTCCAAAAATTTTAATTGTGGCAAGATACTCATAACATACAATTCATCATTTTTAACTATTTTTAAGTGTCTAGTTCAGCACTGTTAAGTAGATCCACATCATTGTGCAACCAGCAAATCTCCACGAGTTTTTCGTCTTGTAAAACTGAAACTCTATACCCATTAAACAATCACTCCCCACTTCCCCCTTCCCTCAGGCCCTGGAAGCCATGACTCTGCTTTCTGTTTCTTTAAATCTGACTCCTCTAAGAGCTTCAGATGTGTGAAATCATGCAATATATGTCCTTTGGTGACTAGTTTATTTCACTCAGTATAATATCCTGAAGAGTCATCCATGCTGTATCATGTGTCAGAATTTTATCTTTTCTTTCTTTCTTTTTTTTTAAGGTTCACATTATGTTGTATACCACATTTTTTTTTTTTTTTTTAAATCAGAGTCTCATTCTGTTGCCCAAGTTGAAGTGCGGTGGCACATTAATGGCTACCATAGCCTCGATCTGCTGGGCTCAAAAAATCCTTTGCCTCAGCCTTCCAATTAGCTGGAACTATAGATGCACACCACCATGCTCGGCTAATTTTTAAATTTATTGTAGAGACGAAGTCTTGCCAAGCTTCCCAGACTGGTCTCAAACCCCTGAGCTCAGGCAATCTTCTCGCCTCCACCTCTCAAAGTGCTGGGATTACAGGCGTGAGCCACTGTGCCTAGCTCACATTTTGCTTATCCATTCATCCATTGTTAGATCTCTGTTGCTTTTACCTTTTTGCTATTGTGCATGTATGTATATAAAATTTTATATTCTACTTTTTCATTCCCCATCATAATTTCTCTCTCTGTGTGTGTATATATATAATACAAATAAAAATATTACACATAAGTTACATATATTATATGTAATATATGAATACAAAGTATATATTTTTCATAATAATCTCTTTCTTCTGTTTTAACAGCAACATGATAGTCCTTCATGCGATGCACTTAAATATTTTTCCACAGTTAGACATTTGAGATGTTTCCAATTTTTCCCTAAGTGCCGTAATAAAAACTTTGTGTCTATGATTTTCTCCCCTTGTTTTACCTTATTTTCTGAGGACAGATTCTTAAGTAAAATTACTGGATCAAAAGACATGAACATTTTTATGATTTAAGAGATAAAAGATAGACAACCACATTGTTTTTTTGAAAAAATTGTATGTATTTGCATAGTTACTAACAGTGTATATGAGTTTCCATTCCACCACACTCACAGCTTCATTTTTTTACATTAAAATGTAAAAAGAAGCCGAGAGCTCATTCCTTTTTAATAGACAACACTCTGATTATTAACAGTAATAGGACACCCCAGGCTTGCTTACTAGCATAATTACATTAAAATGTATATATTATCTAATATATATTGCACATAAATGAGTATATTGGAAACATGCTTGAATAACAGGTGCTCCATAAATGATGGCTATTGTTATTGTTACTGTTATTCTTATTAATGCCCAAGGTATGATGATTCTTAGCCTATACCTGCTTTTCCAGGCCTTCAAGTTTCCCAAAGCTATGATTTCCCAATTATTTGGGGGCATCCCAGTTTGGTGGTGTCTCAGACGAACGTTTTCTTCCCTGTAGGGCTACTCTGCCCAAACTCTGCTAGTGGCTGCTCTAAACCCTCAGAGAACCAAAATTAGGGTGGAGGGCACAGTGGCAGAACTCACTTAGATTATAAACAGGATGCTGCTTTATGACCAGAGTCTTGTAAGTGTTTTTATTAATATAGCCTCCATCTTTTGGCCCTAACCTCCTCTTTTCCTAGAGGCTCGGACCACAAGGTCTGCATGTAAGGGGAACCAGTGTGTCACGCTCCCTATAAAGACAAAACAATGGCACCCCAGAGATACCCACCTCTGAATACTGGAACCTGTAAGTATGTTACCTTGCATGGTAAAAGGGACTTTACAGATGTGATTAGATTAAAGGTCTTGAGATGGTAAGATGATCTTGGATGATCTGGGCAGGCCCAATATCATCCCATGAGTCCTTATATGTGAAGGAGGGAGGCAGGGACTCAGAGCCAGAGGGAGCATTGAACGTGCATTGCTGCCAGCTTTGAAGGTGGAAGCAGCCACGAGCCAAGAGTTGCAAGAGACCTCTAGAAGCCAGAAAAGACAAGGAAACGATCCTCCCTCGGTGTCCTCAGAATGAATGCCTCCATGCCAACATCTTGATTTTAACCCAGTGGAAGTTATTTCGAACTTCTGACCTCCAAAACTGTAGGATACTAAATGTGTGTTGTTTTAAGCCACCAGTTTGACATCCTTGTCTCTTCTCCCTGTTTCTGTCTCCTGGTTTTCATTTTAAAGCCCTTTTCTTCCTTCTGAGCCCTAAATCTGAAGTCCCCTAGTTAATTCATACAATTCCGAGGAGTCTACCAGTTCCATAAATAGAAAACCCATACCACTCTTGCTCATGGGTTATATTTGTTCTTTTGTAAATTGTTTATGTTCTTTCAGCCACCAATGACTCTTAATGTCAGAACCTCTCAAGACCCCACAGTGAGCTGCAGTTTCTTTCATAACCATCCATCCTGTCATCCAGGCAAGAAATATTTACTGGAGGCTACTTACTATGCACCAGGCACTGAGCTAGTATTGGGATGCAAAGGTGCAGTGCACAATCTGTGTCTTTACGGAGGCCACAGATGTAGAATTTTTATGGCTTGAAAACAACATGCATAGATTTCTTTTTTTAGATAGACTTGTTTCTCTCCAGGTTGTAATCGGGGTACCTGGGGCCTCTTTGACTAAGTAGCAAGGGACAGTAGCAAGTATACTGTGGTTCCATCTTGTCTTCCAATTTTTATTCAGACCAGGCAAGAGTTAAAAAGTTCAATGATAGATGAGCCACAGATGAAAAGCAGCGCAGCCCAGTGCCTTTATGCTTAGGATAATATCTCCCCTCTCTTTTTCCTATCCAGCCCTGCCTTCCTGCCTTTGACGCAGGGAGCTAAGGGTCTGAATGAAACCTGCTGGAGGTTACAATCAAGTCTTTGTGGACAAAGGGCACATGTGTGCGCGCACGCACTCACGTGCACACACACGCACACACACGCACACAGCATCCTCAAATAACAGGTGGCAATAAATCCATCAGCACATCCACTTTCAGAGAACAGAGTCCCTGCAGCCTTGCTAACAGCTGCCAATACCTGAGTGCCACACACCAAGATGGACTCAAAGGTAAGATTTTTTTTCTTTCTCTGGACAAATACAATCCTTCCTTGTAATTTGTGCCTCTAATTAGACTCTTCTGATTATAAAGTAAAGTTTATGATTGATTTGTTGGCAAATTCCTGGTTTTGTTTGTTTTGTTTTGGGGTTTTGGTTGTTTTGTTATTTTTTCCTCTCCCTTTCTCTCTTGGTAGTACTTCATTCTGTTTTATATCTTTTAGTTTTCCATTTTTTTTCTTTTAGTCTCATATTTTCATCCTTATGTCTTCTAAGTACAATTGTGTTTGAAAATACCTTATTTGTATAGAGAAATGAAGGGTCTTAAATAATAACATGCGTTTTCTGGTTAAAATTTATTGGGAATTTGGTTCACTTGGGACCTTGGTCACTTGGACCTGTAGCCTAGAAGATGTTTTTCCAGCCCTGGGCTTAGAACAGAGTAGCCCAATGCTTGGACTACTTCCAACATTCAAGGCTGATTATTGAACCCCGGTGATAACTATTTAAAATTGTTTACTTCCTGAATTATCAAGTAGTCATTATAGGATATTTGGAAATTACAGATAAGGAAAAAGAATATAAATTTAAGTCATGAATTATACATAGCTGGCATTTAAGAAAGTTTCTAGTCTCTCAAAAATATACATGTATATTTATTTTTACATGAGGTCAAACTGTTAATACAGTTTAATATCCTTTTTGGCTTAACATTATACTAATGGTATTTTCTGAGTAAGTAAAAGTATTTAAAAACATAATTTTTAAGAGCTGCTTGGGTTTCCATCATTACAATGTTGCATTTCTTTCACTAATAAGTAAAACTAATAATTTTTAACATAAATCTTTTGCTTCACCTCTGATCATTTTCCTAGGATAGGTATCTTGAAATAGAGTTACCAAGTCAAAGGGCACACCATTTTTAGAGCCTGATACATTTCATGACAGCAATCTATTTTAAAATTTAAATGATTGGTACTGTTGAATTCACGACTGAAGGCTTAGTAAAAGAACATTAAATTTTCCACAGAAACTGTTATTACTTGAAATTCGACAAGGTACTGTGAAACTGTGACTTAATGATGACTAATGATATGAAATCCTAAATGGAAAACTAACCATGAAAGTTAGTATTTTATTTACATAGAGTAATGTACCTTTCTGAGCAGGGGTTTATAGTTTAAACAAAAGAATGAGAGTGTCGCAGAGCAAGGGAAAATGGCAGTCTGTAAGCCTGAAAGTTTAAAAGCTTGGGATTTTATCCCAGTTTGACACTAATTGTGTGACCCAAAACAAATCTCTTAACCCCCAGAGTCTGATTTCTCATCTGTGAGATGAAGGTTGGTCTAGGCCAATGTTTTTCAGTGGGCAGTCAAGTGACACTGTGCCATATGAGATATTTTGGGGTGGTTCATAGAACATAGACTATTAGGGGTGGTGGGTACACTTAAAACTCAGACTTCTTTGCCACTATACAATGCAACCATGTAACCAAAATCTATTTGTACTCCCTAAAGCTATTGAAATAAAGAAAAAAGAAAAGAAGCATAGACCATAATTTTTGGGTGATACATAGACACTATCTATATTTTTTTCATACCTCATAAAATTGCTTTTTATTTCAATATTTATGTCGTGGTTTTTTAATTTTTTACTTTTTTTGTTTTTGAGATAAGGTCTTGCTATGGTCCCAGTCTGGACTCAGACTCCTGGGCTCGAGTGATCCTTTTGTCTCAGCCTCCTAGGTACCTAGGACTACAAGTATACTACCATGCCTAGCAGTATTTCAATATTTTAAAAGAGTGAAGAGTGAGCTTGGAGGAAAAGATGAAGTAAAATGGTACAGGTAGTCCTCATATCTGACATAAACCATCAAGGTGATAAGTAAATAAAAGTCTGATGTTTGAGAGACACTAGGAAATCTGTAGCAACTGTTTAATGTGCTAGGTATAATTCCAGCTACAAATAGCTGGTAAGCCATGTTTACCTGAAAGGTGTCCTGTGATCCAGGTAGAGGTATTGAGAGGAATTAGAATTAGAAGTGAACAGCGATATAGACACAAAAAATTTCTGAATGCCATCCCACTTTATACTTTTGCAACACTTTATACTTTTCATTTTAATAGTGAGTTTCGCTCATCTGGGTTGACGTCCCCCCCCCCCGTCTCCTGTAAAGGCTGTAACTGTCACAGGCCCCACCCTAGGAACCTGAAGGAGAAGACTCTCCCAGCCCAGCCCTAACCATGCTCCGGACTGTTCTGGACGTTCCGCAGCGATTGCTGAGGGAGGGGAGGACGTCCCGGCAGCTGGTGCTGGTGGTGGTGTTCGTGGCTTTGCTCCTGGACAACATGCTGCTGACTGTGGTGGGTACGTTTGGGGGTCTTTGTGCTGAGAGATAATTTACTGTGGGCCTCAGCAGGCTGCACACACCCTGCTCAATTTCAGCAGTGAGTGGACTTGAGAATTTTACTTTCAATGCTCAAAAACATGCAGAGGCTGCTA
>CAUYQG010139555.1:0-32417 GCA_963574415.1 Tarsius wallacei | reverse complement strand
GCAGCCTCGACTTGCTGGGCTCCGGCGATCCTTCCACCTCAGCCTTCCAAGTAGCTGGAACTACAGGCACGCGCTACCACGCCCGGCTGATTTTTTGATTTATTGTAGAGATGAGGTTTTGCCTGCCCGGGCGGGTCTCGAACCCGCGGGCTCAGGCAATCCACTCACATCTGCCTCCCAAGGCGCGGGATTACAGGCTGAGCAACCAAGCCCGGCTAGCAATGAATATTAACAGGCAATATTGGTCAAGCCCTCACTGGGTGCCTGGCCCACTTGGAAAGTGTAATTGGTACTACCTTATGTGGGTTTCTCAACAGCCCTAAGAGTTAGGTAATTTCACCTTTAAAAAAATCCTTTCAATTTCATATCTGGGAAAACTAAAGCATAGAGAGATTCAATAATCCACCCATAGTGTTACAACTACTAGTTGAAGCAACAGGCCAGTCTATGCTCACCTTCTTCCATTTTGTGCTCTGAAATGCAATTGATGGACTAGTGCTTCTCAGTTTGCAGAAAATAAATTAAACTGTAAGATCAAATTTTCTCAGTTTTGAGTTCTTTTGCCATATATTTTTCTTTAAAATTCAGCATTCCCTACTTTTTCTCTACTGGAATCTATGTATAAAATGGTTTATGACTTAGCCCATAAAGCCAAATGGTTTCTGACTTAGCCCATAAAGCCCAAAATTATGACATATAATTTTGTATGTTATTATATTTATACATTAAATATCACAAAGGAAAGGTCAGCAAAGAAAAGCAAGATTTCTAGATGTTTGCCTATCTGAACAAGTTTGAGAAGCCCTGGGATGGATTGACTTCTGAGGTGACATAAATGCAATAAAATTGGGTTTGGCACCAACCAGGGCTCAGGAAAAAGAACTCTCACAAAACCAAAAAGACAGCATAGCTGCAAAATTGTAGCTTTGATTGGGAAAAGATTCCCAATTGAATTTTGCTACCTGTATTGTGGTGAAGTTATTGTCAACAGTCAAAAAATAAAAATGCTCAGAAGAAAACTGGCGGCTCACGACCATAGATGAGCTGCTCACAGGTCCTAAGACTTCCCTCCTGGTGGCATTTGGACTCAGAGGAAGATAAAAGCACAGAGTTTTATTTTATTTTATTTATTTATTTTTGATTTGGAGTCTTACTCTTGTCGTCCAGGCTGGAGTGCAGTGGCACGCTCATGGCCACTGCAACCTCGACCTGCTGGGCTCAGGCGATCCTTCCGCCTTAGCCTTCCAAGTAGCTGGAACTACAGGCACATGCCACCACGCCCAGCTAATTTTTTGATTTATTGTAGAGATGAGGTCTTGTCAAGTCACCCAGGCTGGTTTCGAACCCACAGGCTAAGGCAATCCTTTCACCTCGGCCTCCCAAAGTGCTGGGTTTATAGGCGTGAGCCACCACACACAGCCAGCATAGAGTTTTAGAGCTAGAAATAACATTGCAGATATTTCACCCAACAACCTCATCTTGTAAATGAGAAAAGTGAAGACGGAGTGGCCACCTGTTTAAAGCCTTTGGGGGTTTATGGTGTCTTCCTCTGTGCCTTCACTCTGCCCCAGACATGCCTGGGCAGTGTGAGTACTGAGTTGATCATTCCCAATTTGTGTCAGCAGTGGGCAAGTCTACTTTATGGTTCATGATCTGAAAACTGGTAGAACTGTGGTCCCTATAGTCATTCGATTCAAATATCAACTCTTTTTAGAGTGTTTATTGACCAAACGCTGTTCTACGTTCTGAGACACAGAAATGAGTAAGATAGATGAGAATCCCTCCCAGAAGAATCTTATATTCTGATGGCAGTTTGGTGTGCGGGAAGGGAGGGATGTAGGGAGGCAAGAAGTAAGTAAAACACATGTCAATAGGGATAAATAGCATGGAGAAACGTTGTAGGAAAGGGATATGATAAGGAGGATGTGTATGCGAGAGTGTTGCAGGGGGAGGAAGATGTTGCCATTTTAAATTAGGTGCTAAGAGAAGGGCTCACCGAGGTGACATATGAGGAACAATCTAAGAGAGGCGAGGGAACAAGCACATGGGTATCAGAGGGCACAGCAAGAGCAAAAGCCCCGGGGCAGAAGCACACCTGGCATGTTTAAGGAACAAGGAATTCGGTGTAGCTGGAGCAGAGCAAGCGAGAGGGACAGCAGTCCGAGACGGGGTCAGAGTGGGGGAATAGGGGTGTGGCATGAGCTTATAGAGCAGTGGTTCTCAAAGTGTGATTGCTGGACCAGCATCATCACCATTACCTGGTAGAAATGAGTATTCTTACCCCAGACCTACTGCATCCGAAATTCTGAGAATGGAGCCCAACAAGCTGAAGCTTCAGAACCACTATAGCAGAGACTTGGAGGTCACTGTAGACCAATTTAGGCTATGTTTCCAAATAATAACAAAAACACCTCAGAGTTCTAACCACAGGGTAGAATTCAACCAACAGTTGTTTAAAAAAATTTATTGTGCTGGAGTCCAGCTCCCGCAGAGTCCAGGGTACCCCAAAGGTGGAGACGGCGTCAGCGATTGTAAGAAAGAAAAAGAGAGAGAGAGAGAGAGAGAGAGAGAGAGACACTGGACACCTGTTATGAAAATGCAGATGCCATTTATTGCGAGCTAGCAGTGAGCTTATATTTCTCTCTACAAGGGAAATAATCTCTGCAAGTTGCTGCCACAGAGCAAGTTAAAATCATCATTACAAAACAAATCACTTACAACAAATTATATGAATTTTTTGTGATGTTAAAACGATGCTTAAGTTTAAGTATTCTTCTCCGTGCTTGGCTAATGTTCTCTCTAAGGGTGGAGACTATTTCCACCCAAAACAACATTATCCCAACACAATGATGTTACCCTGTAAAAAACAGTCCCCACAACCCGTTAATATAAAATCTTAAAATTATAAAATTATAAAGCTTCTCATTAAACAACTCTACTTGAAACAAAACTTATATCCCAAATTTACTAATATATATTATAACATTTCTAACAAATTTAACTCTTTACAAACTTAACTTCCTTATTCAAATTATCCAGGGAAACAGGTTGTTTCCATAATAAAGTCTCTGGGGGCCAGAACAACAGTTTCTGGCCCAAGACTTTGGAGCAGTCTTTGTGTGGAGTATGTGCACCTGGAGACCCTTCCAAAACACCTGGCGAAACACCTGGCGCAGATGTTCCTTTTTTCATGGGCAAGGAGTTTCTTCTTAAAAATTCTCTGGTCTTTCAAGCCCCTTGGTAGTTTCCTCTTGTTTGAATTCTTTTATTGTTTTCCCATTTGGAACATCCTATCTCTAAGGAAAAAACAGCTTAGAAGAAACTTCTTAGTGATGTTATTCAGGGCTCAAGGTAGTTTTGGTTGTTAGATAAAATCTGTTTCACTTACTTAAATTCTACATTTAAACCCTTCAATTTTTATATACTAAACCTTTTAAATATATATTCAAACCCTAAGAAACAAACTTATGAATCACCTACATATACCTTAATATAAACTTTCACTACACTTAAATCTTATGTCTTATATCCAAACACCATAACTACAATTACAAATAATAAGTAAAAATATTCAAAACAATTCTTTGCTTAAACAAAATCAGAAACCTCTTTTTACCAGGTATTAGTCACAAATCCTAACCCTAAAAACGAGATCTATAACCCACTACCAAGTGAAAGAAAGCCCTTAAAACATGCCTCAGAGTCATCACATGGGCAAAAGGGACAGGTCAAACAATGTAATGGGAAGTGGAAAGATGGACAGTGAGTTTCCAGTAGCTGAAAATACTTCACATAAACATACTGTTTTCTTCTTTCACGATTGCACGGAATTCTTTGGCTATAACAGCAAAGGCAAAAGACAGCAGGGCCTCAGCTTCCCGGACTTGCCCTGTGGCCTGGGATCACCAGTACCCTGTCGATTTGATGGGCCTCCAAGGCTGACTCCCAACACTCTGTAGGGATAAAATATGTTTCTTTCACAGAGCAAACTCTTTACCTTTTTTTCAAAGTGAATTAAAAGCTTGTCAAGTGTGAAAATGAAAATGCAGCTATTTCTTTAAGTACATGACTATAATGAGTAATTAAATTAGTAGTTTCAAAGCTTTTAGATCAGGGATTCCAAAGCTTTTTTGAAGTATTGCTTTGATGTACTGCACTTCTAATATCTTTCATTGTCATTTCCCCCTTTATTTAAAATTAAATGAATAATTGGTGGTTAATCTAATAAAGCATTGATAAGTAGAATAAGATTTTACCTAAGCACGGAGTCATTTTCAATTTTACCTTAAGCATTTCTTTGAGTCATATTCTAGGAGACTATGTTGGGGGCATATTTTTCTTCTGTTTTGTTTTAGTCACATAATGCTAGCATAATCAAAATTTGGAAACTCAAATATTTTATAAAGTGAGCAATTTTCTTAAGTTAACTGACAAAATAATTGTCTCAACTTTTCTTACTATAAGGGCCGCCTTTGTATTGATAACCAGAGTGGAAGAAGAAAAAAATAAATGGGTAGGGAGATTTTTTTAATACTTTTGAAAGTATAGCCAGGCGAGGTGGGCTGATGCCAGAACCACGGGAATAATGCAAAATTGCAACCAAGTAAGAAGTAAAAGAAAGTAAAGTTTATTATTCACCTTTCACAGATTGGAAAGGGGGCCGACACTCAGAGGTGGTTGTGGCATCGAAGGGCCAAGAACTGGATATATTTAAGGGCCTTTGGGGTATGGTGGGTTTGAGACCGGAGGAGTCTGGGCCAAAAGGAATGTCTAGGGCCGCAGGTCTTTGATGTGATTGTAGCCACATGAGTTCTAGATCTTGACCAGACATTAGCATCTCATTCCCCCAGGTGATAGGCTAGATGGGAAGAGACAAGGGGAGGGGTCTTTTCTGCAAGATAATCTCCTTAACAAAAAATAGTCTTATTGTCATTTCTATGGCTTCAGTCAGCTAAGGGGCCTGAGAGTTTTGGGCTGGCCCTACAGGGTGGCTTAAGCCTGTAATCCCAGCACTTTAGAAGGCAAAGGCGAGTGGATTGCCTGAGCCCGCTGGTTCAAGGCCAGACTGGGCAACATGGTGAGACCTCATCTCTACAATACATAAAAAAATTAGCTGGGCACGGTAGTGTGCACCTGTAGTTCTGGCTACTTGGAAGCCTGAGGCAGAAGGATCACCTGAGCCCAGCAGGTTGATACTGGGGTGGCCGGGAGTGTGCCACTGCACTCCAGCCTGGGTGATGGCGTGAGATTCCAATTCAAAAAATTAAAAAAAATAAAAAAGAAAGGTTGGGCTGTCTTTTTCTTGCAACTGAACAGAAATTTGCTGAAGGGGTTGGGTAGGCTGCCAGCTTAGCCTGCAGTAAAATGTTTGAATACCTTCTTAAAACTGCCTATTGGATATTTATCTATCTATGTTTAACCTGTGCTAGATTCAAAGCGTTTCAGTCTAAGTGCAAATAGCTATACTGAGGCAAAATATGAACTAAGTTTATTCTAAATATCTTGGTGCAACCTCCTTTCAACTTTCCACATCCAGTCTAGTACTATTTAGGCAGTTAATTATCAATATGAGAGCAATGAATTTTTAATGAGAGAAAAATTTTTAAAATTTATAAATTTAAAGACTACCATCGAGATGTCTTATTTAAGGGGAACGAGTGGGCGATCTTAGTTTCATGGCCCTGAAGTAAGAACCAGATGCCAGGTATAGTTTCAAGTTAGCTACCCCCAAGTTTTATGGGCCCGGAGCGAGAAGAGGGATCCGAATTGGATGGGCTTGCTGATTTCACGGAGGATGGTAGTTGCCCGAGAATCAGTGGAAGGGGATAGTCATATGGAAAAAGACTAATTTAATCGAAATGGTGTATGCCTAATAACACAGTTGAACCCAACAGAGAACATTGACTGAACTGTACGTGTTGAATATCCATATACTGAAATCCTAGTTAACGAAGTCGAGCTTGTTCAATCCTAGATAATTGATTGACTGTACTTGCTTATATGCATGGGGAAGAGGACTTAATGCACGATTAAACATATATGTCTTATGTAATATTATACGTATATAGTACTAATACATATTCATGGGGAAAGGCATAATATGCACGATATACATACGAATTTATAGTATGTTTATTAATACTAATGTGTTAGTTGAAGGTGGTTAGCCTTTTAGAACAGGGAATAGTTTAAGAAGAATTTCAGCTTTGGGGGCTGGTGGTGGGGTGTGAACCTCTTCCTTGAGGTGGTCCTAGGGAGGTTGGATCCTTCATTGTTGGTTTACAAGACCAATGTAATGTTTATACTACAAGGACTTATCATTTGAGCATTTTGTTTTCTATTAGATTTGTTAGTGGTATTAGGATTAAGATAATTGTGAAGTATAGGATGGAGGCTGTTTGGCCAATGATGATGAATGGGTGTTCAACGGGTTGTCCTCCGATTCATGTAAGTGTTAGTAAGTCAGCTACTAGAATTCAGAATAAGCATTGGCTTAGGGGCCGGAATATTATGCTTCGTTGTTTTGATATATGAAGTAGTGGAATAATAGCTAGAATTAGGATGGATAATACGAGAGCTAGTACGCCTCCTAGTTTGTTAGGGATGGAGCGTAAGATTGCGTAGGCAAATAGAAAATATCACTCTGGTTTAATATGGGGTGGTGTGCTAAGGGGGTTTGCGGGGGTATAATTGTCTGGATCTCCTAGCAGGTCTGGTGTGAATAGTGTCAGAAGTATAAGTGCTAAAATGAGAATTGCTAGGCCTAGAATGTCCTTGATTGTAAAGTAAGGGTGGAATGGAATTTTATCAGAGTCAGAGGTAATTCCTGATGGATTGTTTGATCCAGTTTCGTGGAGGAACAATAAATGTACTATTACGAGGGCTGTTACTACGAAGGGTAAGATAAAATGGAAAGCGAAAAATCGTGTTAGAGTAGCTTTATCTACTGAGAAGCCTCCTCAGATTCATTCTACAAGGTTAGTTCCGATATAAGGAATAGCTGATAGAAGATTTGTAATGACGGTAGCGCCTCAAAATGATATCTGTCCTCATGGTAAAACATACCCTATAAATGCTGTTGCTATAACAGCAAATAATAGTAGGATACCAATATTTCATGTTTCTAGGAAAGTGTAGGATCCATAGTATAGACCTCGTCCTACGTGTATAAACAAGCAGATAAAGAATATGGAGGCTCCATTTGCATGTATGTATCGGATAATTCAGCCATAGTTTACATCTCGACAGATGTGTGTTACGGAAGAAAATGCGGTTATTGTATCTGACGTGTAGTGTATAGCTAGGAATAACCCTGTGATGATTTGTACTCCTAGACAAATGCCTAGGAGAGAACCAAAGTTTCATCATGCAGAGATATTGGAAGGGGCGGGTAGATCAATGAATGCGTGATTAATAATTTTTATAATGGGGTGGGTTTTTCGTGTATTTGTCATTAAGTTCTTATAGTTGAATAACAACGGTGATTTTTCAGGTCATTGGTCATGGTTTAAGTCCATGTAGGAATTGATGACCTATATTGTATTTTTATTAAGTGTTATTTTTGTGATAGGTTTTGTAGGGTTTTCTTCTAAGCCTTCTCCTATTTATGGTGGACTTGGTTTGATTATTAGTGGTGGGGTGGGATGTGGTCTTGTGTTGAGTCTTGGGGGAGCTTTTATTGGATTAATGGTGTTTTTAATTTATTTAGGGGGTATACTAGTTGTGTTTGGATATACTACAGCTATGGCGACTGAAGAGTATCCAGAGGCTTGGGGGTCAAGCTTTTCTATTTGGGGTGCCTTGCTGTTAGGGTTATTGTTAGAAATATTTGTGATTGTGGGAATAATAGGTCAAGAAGGGTTTGGTTTTGAATATATGGAGAATTGAACTGTTTTTGAAGGGGAGGTTTTTAATCTGTTTCGTGAGGATTGTGTGGGGGTAGCAGCTTTATATGGGAGTGGTAGTTTTTTGATAGTGGTAGCTGGGTGGTCTTTGTTTGTTACTATTTTTATTGTCCTTGAAGTTACTCGTGGTTTTAGAGGACGAGATATGTGCCGAGTACAAGGGTAATGAGAAAGGATATAAAATACAGTTTAATTAGGCCTATTTGATTGGAGGTAGTTGTGGATGCGGTTATATGAGTTTCGGTTATAGATTTTGGTATTGATTTTTCGATTCAGACGAGATCTAATAGAGAGGATGCTGTTTTTTGGCTGATGTTCAGATTTAGGAGGGGGTATAGGCGGTGGGCTGTAGTGGGGAAAAATCCTAATTGATTGGAAAATAGGATGGGCTGGGTGGGGTATTTTAATTTAAGATATGATGAGAGGGTATTGAGTTCTATTGCTAGTGTAAAACCTAGAATGGTAACGATAACAGCTGAGAGTTTTAGGTATCAAGGTATTGTTATTTGTGGAATTGTTGTAGGGGTGATATTATTTGAGATGATGAAGCCTGCGAAGATGCTACCTAGGGCTAGTCGTTTGATGGGATTTATTAGGAGGGGGTTATTTTCATTAATGTTTGTTGAGGGTAGGAAACGGGGCTGGCCTAGGAGTGCGAAGAAAATGATGCGGGTGCTATAAACAGCTGTGAGGGATGTGGCGATTAGTGTAACAGAAAGGGCTCAGGCGTTGGTATAAGATATATTGGCGGCTTCGATGATGAGGTCTTTGGAATAAAAACCTGTGAGGAAGGGCATGCCTGTAAGGGCTAGGCTTCCGATTAGTAATGAGGAAGCGGTGAAGGGTATGGGCTTAAGCAGTCCTCCTATCTTCCGAATATCTTGTTCATCATTCAAGTTGTGGATAATAGATCCTGAGCATATGAATAGTATTGCTTTAAAGAAGGCGTGGGTGCAAATGTGGAGGAATGCTAGGTATGGTTGATTGATGCCAATAGTGACTATTATAAGGCCTAGTTGGCTTGAGGTGGAGAATGCGATGATCTTTTTAATATCATTTTGTGTGAGAGCACAGATTGCTGTGAATAGGGTGGTGATAGCTCCTAGGCATAGGGTGATAGTTTGAATTATTTCATTTGTTTCTAGGAGTGGATAAAATCGAATGAGTAAAAAAATTCCTGCTACAACTATAGTGCTTGAATGGAGTAGGGCGGAGACAGGGGTTGGGCCTTCTATAGCAGATGGTAATCATGGGTGGAGGCCAAATTGTGCAGACTTTCCTGTGGCGGCTAGAAGGAGTCCTAGTAGAGGAAGGGTATGGGAGTTTGAGTAGAGGTTGAATATCTGTTGAAAGTCTCATGAGTTAGAATAGGTTAGGAATCATGCTATAGCTACAACAAATCCAATGTCTCCAATGCGATTATATAAAATTGCTTGGAGAGCTGCTGTATTTGCATCTGTTCGTCCGTACCATCAACCGATAAGGAGGAATGATATGATGCCGACACCTTCTCAGCCAATGAAAAGCTGGAAGAGGTTATTGGCGGTGACTAGAATTAGTATAGTGATGAGGAATAGGAGGAGGTATTTGAGAAAACGGTGGATAAGGGGGTCTGAGTGTATATATCATATTGAAAACTCTATAATGGATCATGTGACAAAGAGAGCTACGGGTATAAAGATTATGGAAAAGTAGTCTATTTTGAAGCTTATGGAGAATTTTATTGTTTGGATAGTTATTCAATGTCAGTTGGAGATGATTATTTCTTTGCCTGTGTGTAAGAATATAATGGTTGGAATAAGGCTTGTTATAAATGCGCAGGCGATAGAGTTCTTTACGTAGTTGGGGTAGGTGTTGTGGTTATATTTTTTAGTTGCTGATAGTATAAAAGGGATAATTAGGAGTATAAGTGAGAGTAGAATAAGAGATGGGAATAAGTTAATTACTTTTATTTGGAGTTGCACCAATTTTTTGGTTCCTAAGACCAATGGATTACTTCTATCCTTTAAAAGTAAGAAAGCCATATTGTTATGTATGGAGGCATGAATTAGCAGTTCTTGCATACTTTCTTGGTAAATAAGAAGTTTCTAGTCTCTATTATTAGATTCACAATCTAATGTTTTGTTTAAACTATATTTACAGTATATGTAGCCTATAATTAGTTTGGGATTAATAGATAATAAGATAATGGGCAGAATATGTATAGTTATTAGTGTATTTTCTCGAGTGAAGGAGGGGTTGATATAATTAATGTGATATGTATACTTTCCTCGTTGTGTTGTGGTTAATATATATAGGGAGTATAGGGCGGTAATAATTATATTCACTCCTGTTAGAATAATTGTAAGATGGGATCATGAAAAGGATGCTATTATTACAACTAATTCGCCAATTAGATTAATGGTAGGAGGGAGGGCTAGGTTAGCTAAACTGGCTAGGAGTCATCATGTGGCTGCTAGAGGGAGTAGGGTTTGAAGACCTCGAGCTAGGGTTATTGTTCGGCTATGGACGCGTTCATAGTTTGTGTTTGCTAAACAGAATAGTAAAGAGGAAGTGAGGCCATGTGCGATTATAAGAGCGGTGGCTCCAATGAAGCTTCAGGGGGTTTGAATTATAATTGCTACGATAACAAGGGCTATATGGCTTACTGAGGAGTAAGCAATGAGTGATTTAAGGTCTGTTTGGCGCAGGCAAATAGAACTGGTTATAATTATGCCTCATAGAGAGAGCATTAGGAATGGGTAGGCTATATATTTTGTTATAGGTTCTAGGATAATTGTTATTCGTATTATACCGTACCCTCCTAATTTTAGTAGGACTGCTGCGAGGACTATGGAGCCTGCGATGGGAGCTTCGACATGAGCTTTAGGTAGTCATAGGTGTAGCCCATATAGAGGTATTTTTACTATAAAAGCTATAATGCAGGCTAGTCACAGAGTGTTATTTGATCATGAGTTAAGGGTATGTTGGATGATTAGTGGGTTAATTATTAGATTTAATGAGCCTAAAAATTTTTGGAGGTAAATAAGGGCAATGAGTAGGGGGAGTGAGCCGATTAAGGTATAAAATAGGAAGTAAAGTCCGGCGTTTAGTCGTTCTGTTTGGTTTCCTCATCGAGTAATAATAATTAGAGTAGGAATTAGGGTTGCTTCAAATAAAATGTAAAAGAGGATTAGTTCTGTGGCAGTAAAAGTTATAATTAGGAATATTTGGAGTAGGGTTAGTATAGAGATGTATAGTTTTTTTCGTGCAAGTGATTCTTTTGATAGGTGATTTTGGCTTGCTAATAATATAAGAGGAAATAATCAGGTAGTTAAGATAATTAGTGGTGTTGATAGTGAGTCGGTAAAGAAAGTAAGTGAAAAGTTTATGGTATTGGCATAGGGACAGTTTAGGAGATATAAAGTAATGGCGCTAATTATTAGGCTGTGAGTAGTGGTATTAATTCAGATATTATGTTTTTTAGAATATCATGTTAGTGGAAGAATTATTAGTGTTGGTAAAATAATTTTTAGCATTGTAAAAGATTTAGATTTTGTACGTAGTCTAGGCCATATGTGTTTGATACCATTACTAGTAAGGCTAGGCCAATGGCGGCTTCACAGGCTGCAAATACTAGAAGGATAATTGGAATTATATTGGCTAAGGTGAAGTGGAGATTTAGGATTGTGAGTGAGGTTATAATAAATATTGATAATATTATGCCTTCTAGGCATAGTAGGGAAGATATTAGGTGTGATCGGTATATTAATATGCCTAGGAGAGATGATAAGAAAGCAATGATTAGATTTATATAGATGGAAGGCATTTTGGTAATTATGTCTTGTGCATAATTTAATGAGTCGAAATCATTTGTTTTAGTTAAACTAATTACCATATTCATTTCATTCAAGTCCTTTTTGAAGTCATTCGTATGTAAGGCCTAAGGCTAGGATAGTAATTAGGGCTATTGCTACTGTCAGGACAAGGCTTAGGTTTATTGTTTGAGTAGCCCAGGGAATAGGTAATAATAGTGCAATTTCTAGGTCAAAAAGGAGGAAAGTGATAGCGACCAGAAAAAATTTTATGGAAAAAGGTAGGCGGGCTGATTCTGTTGGGTCAAACCCGCATTCATAAGGGCTGGATTTTTCTGTATACATGTTTAGTTGTGGTAATCAGAATGCAATGGTGACTAGGAGTAGTGCGAGTATTGTGTTTGTAACTAGGGAAATAATTAAGTTTATTTTGTTCCTTTCTGGATTACACCAGAGCTAATTGATTGGAAGTCAACCGTACTAACTGATACTAAAGGGACAAGATCCTCATCAATAAATGGAGACATATAGGAATAGTCAGACTACGTCAACAAAATGTCAGTATCAAGCGGCTGCCTCGAATCCGAAATGGTGATTAGATGTGAAATGGAATTTTAGTTGCCGAAGAAGGCATACGGTTAAAAAAGTTGAGCCAATAATAACATGAAGCCCATGAAAGCCTGTGGCTATAAAGAATGTAGACCCATATACTCCATCAGAAATAGTGAAGGATGTCTCGAAATATTCTGAGGCTTGGAGTAAAGTGAAGTAAGTGCCTAAAATAATAGTAATGAGTAGAGCTTGGAGTATTTGCTTACGGTTGCCTTCTATTAGACTGTGGTGGGCTCAAGTAATTGAGACGCCTGAGGCTAGTAGTACGGATGTATTGAGTAGTGGGACTTCTAATGGGTTTAGGGGATTAATACCTGTTGGGGGTCAGCAGCCTCCTAGTTCGGGGGTGGGGGCCAGGCTAGAATGGTAGAAAGCTCAGAAAAACCCTGCGAAGAAGAAAACTTCTGAAATGATAAAGAGAATTATTCCATATCGGAGGCCTTTTTGGACAATAGATGTGTGATGTCCTTGGAATGTGCCTTCTCGGATAATGTCACGTCATCATTGATATATAGTTAGTGTATTAGTAATAAGTCCTAGGGTTAGGAGTAAAGATGAATTGAAATGGAATCATATAATTAGACCTGATGTTATGAGAAGGGCGGATAGTGCTCCGGTTAGAGGTCAGGGGCTGGGGTTAACTATATGGTAAGCATGTGTTTGGTGGGTCATTATGTATTGTCATGTAGGTAAAGACTTACTAGAAGTGTAAAAACATAGGCTTGGATAAGGGCTACTGCTATTTCGAGGATGGTAAGTAGGATGAGAATAATAAATGTAGTTGATGCTGCAATGGAGTTAATTGATGATAGAACTAGAGTTGCTCCTCCGATTAAATGTATAAGTAAATGACCTGCTGTGATGTTAGCGGTTAGTCGTACGGCTAAAGCTATTGGTTGAATAAAGAGGCTAATAGTCTCAATGATAATTAGCATGGGAATTAGTGGAATTGGAGTTCCTTGTGGGAGGAAATGGGCTAGGGACGCCTTAGTTTTGTGACGGAAACCAGTAATTACTGCTCCGGCTCATAGGGGGATGGCTACTCCCAGGTTTATTGATAGTTGAGTGGTGGGTGTGAAAGAATGGGGTAGTAGGCCTAATAGGTTTGTAGACCCAATAAAAAGAATAAGGGAAATTAGTATTAGTGATCAAGTTTGACCTTTATTATTATGTATTATCATTATTTGTTTAGTTACTAGTTGAATTAATCATTGTTGTAGGGAGATAAGTCGATTGTTAATTAGGCGGTTTGAAGTTGGATATAGTATGGTTGGGAATATAATAATTAATACTACTACTGGTAGACCTATTATTGTAGGGGTAATGAAAGAGGCGAATAAATTTTCGTTCACTTTAGTTCTCAAGGGGTTTTATGTGTTTGTATTTTGATATTTTTTAAACTTGGGTTTAAGGGATATATTGTTTTTGAAATTTTCAATTGGAACAAAATAAATAGTGTTAGGGTTGTAGAGAGGATAGTGGTAAATCATGTTGATGTATCTAGTTGAGGCATTTCACTGTGGAAAGGTTAATGCTTTCAGTCTTTAACTTAAAAGGTTAATGCTAGATAAGCTTCACAGTGCTATTAAATCATGGATGTTAGTCAATCTTCGAAATGTTTTAGTGGGACTAATTCTAGGACGATAGGTATGAAGCTGTGATTGGCTCCGCAGATTTCTGAGCATTGGCCATAATAGAGGCCTGGGCGAGTTGATATTAGTGTTGCTTGATTTAGGCGTCCGGGGATAGCATCGGTTTTTAGGCCTAAAGAGGGGACGGCTCATGAATGAAGAACATCTTCTGATGAAATTAGTATTCGGATTGGGATTTCTATGGGTAAAACTACGCGGTTATCAACTTCTAGTAGTCGGAGTTCTCCTGGCTTAAGATCTACCGTGGGGACTATATAGGAGTCGAAATTTAGGTCTTCGTAGTCAGTATATTCGTAGCTTCAATATCATTGGTGTCCTATAGTTTTGATAGTTAGGGAGGGGCTGTTGATCTCATCTATTATGTAGAGAATACGTAGGGAAGGAAGGGCAATTAGAATAAGAATAATGGCTGGTAAAATAGTTCATACTGTTTCTACTTCTTGTGCATCTATTGTACTTGTATGGGTTAATTTGGTCGTTAATATAAGGGTAATGATATAAAGTACTAGTGAACTAATTAGGAAAACGATTATTAGGGTATGGTCGTGAAAGTGAAGTAATTCTTCTATAATAGGGGAGGTGGCGTCTTGAAAGCCTAGCTGAAAAGGGTATGACATAAAAATACACAGGGGTTTAACCTGTAAATTAACTTTGACAAAGTTATGTAATGGTTTTACTAGTATTTTATCTATAAAGAAAGTCATAATGGTTATGGAGTTGGCTTGAAACTAATTTTAGGGGGTTCGATTCCTTCCTTTCTTGTCTAGTATGCTTTTACGTAGGCAGGCTCTTCGAAAGTGTGGTACGGTGGGGGGCATCCGTGAAGCCATTCGAGGTTTGTATTTGGTAATTCAACTGCTAGGACTTCTCGCTTAGAGGCGAAAGCTTCTCATACTATAAAAATTATTAGTATGACTGCAGTGAGAGAAATAAATGAGCCTATAGAAGAGATGGTATTTCATATAGTGTATGCGTCAGGGTAATCGGAATATCGTCGGGGTATACCTGATAAGCCAAGGAAATGTTGTGGGAAAAAAGTTAGATTTACTCCGATAAATATAATTGCGAAGTGGGTTTTAGCTCAGGTTGGGTGGAGAGTAAATCCTGAGAATAGAGGGAATCAGTGGACGAAACCTCCTATGATTGCAAAAACTGCTCCTATTGATAGGACATAGTGAAAGTGGGCTACTACATAGTAAGTATCGTGGAGAACAATATCAAGGGAAGAATTGGCTAAGACAATACCTGTTAAACCACCGACAGTAAAAAGGAAAATAAACCCTAGGGCTCATAATATAGCAGGGGACCATTTGATGTTACCTCCATGTAATGTTGCTAGTCAGCTGAATACTTTTACACCTGTTGGAATGGCAATAATTATGGTAGCGGATGTAAAGTATGCTCGGGTATCTACGTCTATTCCTACGGTGAATATATGGTGAGCTCAAACAATGAAACCTAGAAAACCAATGGATATTATGGCTCAGACTATCCCTATATACCCGAACGGTTCTTTTTTCCCAGAGTAGTAGGTTACAATATGTGAAATTATACCAAATCCGGGGAGAATAAGAATGTATACTTCAGGATGTCCAAAGAATCAGAATAAGTGTTGGTAGAGGATAGGATCTCCTCCTCCAGCAGGATCAAAGAAAGTTGTGTTTAGATTTCGGTCGGTTAAAAGTATTGTGATCCCTGCTGCCAGGACTGGAAGAGAGAGTAGGAGTAAAACAGCTGTAATTAATACGGATCACACGAATAGAGGTGTTTGATACTGTGATATAGCAGGGGGTTTTATATTAATAATCGTTGTAATAAAGTTGATAGCACCTAGAATTGAAGATACTCCTGCTAGGTGAAGAGAGAAGATAGTAAGATCTACAGAGGCTCCTGCGTGGGCTAGATTCCCTGCTAGTGGTGGGTAGACGGTTCATCCGGTTCCTGCTCCTGCTTCAATTATTGAGGAAGCTAGTAGTAGAAGGAAAGATGGGGGTAGTAATCAAAAGCTTATATTATTTATACGTGGGAATGCTATATCAGGGGCTCCAATTATAAGGGGGATTAGCCAGTTGCCAAAACCCCCAATTATAATAGGCATTACTATAAAGAAAATTATTACAAATGCATGGGCAGTAACGATTACATTATAAATTTGGTCATCCCCTAGTAAGGCTCCTGGTTGGCCAAGTTCTGCCCGGATTAGTAGGCTGAGGGCTGTACCTACTATTCCAGCTCAGGCACCAAATAATAGATATAGGGTTCCAATATCTTTATGGTTGGTTGAGAATAATCAACGATTGATGAACATAAGTAAGGGTAAAATGGCTGAGTAAGCATTAGGCTGTAAACCTAAAGACAGAGGGTGATCCTCTTTTTACCATGGTTCCGAGGTGATTTATCATATTGAATTGCAAATTCAAAGTAGCAGCTTCAATTCTGCCGGGACTTCTCCCGCCTTTTTTCCGCCGGCGGCGGGAGAAGTAGATTGAAGCCAGTTGATTAGGGTATTTAGCTGTTAACTAAATTTTCGTGGGGTTGGGGCCCACCAATCTAGTAAGGAGGACTTAGCTTAATAAAAGTAACTAATTTGCATTTAGTTGATGTAGAATGAGATTCTGCAGTCTTTAGAGTAGTAATGGCAGGAGTTAAGCATTTATAGCTTACTTAGAGCTTTGAAGGCTCTTGGTCTGGTTAACCTAAACTCCTAACCCATGGGTAGTATTACTGGTGACAGGGGTAGAAGTAAGGTGGATAAAATTGTTAAGGTGGATATTATAAGTATAGGTTTTATTTTTTCAAATTGTCATTTTATCTTTGTGTTGTTGCTGGTTGGAAATATTGTTAGGGTTGTTGAGTAAATCAGTCGTATGTAAAAATATAGGTTGAGTAGGGCTGTAATAGCTATTAGTGTTGGGATAAGGATGCTGTTGTTTTTGATTAATTCTTGGATAACTGCTCATTTGGGGAGGAATCCTGTAAGGGGAGGTAATCCTCCTAAGGATAGGAGGGTTAGGAGCATTAGGGAAGGTATTAGTGGGGTTTTATTTCATGAGTGAGATATAGTTAGGATAGTGGTGCTTGAGAGGGTATATAATATGGAGAAGAGTGAGACAGTAAGGATAATGTAGATGAAGAGATTAAGAATTATGATTGAGGAGTTGTATTTTAGAATTGCGACTATTCAGCCTATGTGTGCAATGGAAGAGTATGCTATGATTTTACGTATTTGTGTTTGGTTTAATCCTCCTCAGCCACCTAGTGTAATGGAGGTTAGGGCAATTAATAATAATGGGGTTAGGTCTAGGATTATGTTGATTTGATATAGAATCGAAATGGGGGCTAGTTTTTGTCATGTGAGGAGTAGTAAGCCTGATACTAGTGATACGCCTTGTGTGACTTCTGGGACTCAGAAGTGGAAGGGTGCAAGGCCTAATTTTATTATAAGGGCAATTAGGATTATTATTGATGATAAGTTATTATATTTATTTAAGATAGTTCATTGTCCTGAGTAGCTTATGTTAATAATTACAGATATAATTAGGATTATAGAGGCGGTAGCTTGAATAAGGAAATATTTGGTGGCTGCTTCGGTTGAGCGGGGGTTGGCTTTTTTGATTAGAAGGGGGGTAATAGCTAGTATGCTTATTTCCAGTCCAATTCAAACTAATAATCAATGTGAGCTTAATATTGTAATTAAAGTGCCTGAGAATAGGGTAAGAAAGATGGAGGAAAAAATAATGGGTTTGATTAGTACGGGAGGGGTATAAACCAACATTTTCGGGGTATGGGCCCGATAGCTTATTTAGCTGACCTTACTATAGAATATTGTGTAATTAGGTAGCACGGAGGAGGTCAGTTGTGAAGGTCAGTTGGTGACAACTTCTTTCAGCTTTTGTTTATCTGAAAAAAATCATTAATTCAACCTTCTTTTTGAAAGATTTTTTTTCTGGTTAATAAATTTTAGTTGACATTTTTAGTCTCTGTCTCTCAAAGATATTATTCCACTGTCTTCTGGTTTGCCTAGTTTTGGATGAGAAGCCTGGGATAATTTTTCTCTTTGTTCTCTGTGTTTAATATATTTCCTTTTCTGGACAGCATTGTATATTTTCTATTTATCACTCATTTCCATAGTAATTAATTGCTGTTTCTCTAGGTATGGTTTTTGTTCTATTTATCCTTCCTTAGGTTTATTAACATTCTTGCATCTGTAAGTGTATAGTTTTCATCAACATTTAGATGTTTTAAATTACCATTATAAATTCAAATTTTGTTTTCTGTTTAGACTTCTCCCTCCTCTCCTTCTGGAACCTCAGTTTTATATATGTTATACCATTTGATTTTGCGTCTCACAGCTCAGTGAGGCTCTGTTTCACATTTTCAGGTTGTTTTTTTTTCTCTGTGGTTAATTTTGAATTTTTTTTGTTATGTCTTCTAGTCCACTGATCTTTTCTTTGATAGTGTTTAACATGCTGTTAAACTATATAGTGAAATTTTATTTCAGAAATTGTGTTTTCATTTCTAAAAATTTCATTTGGTATGTTTGTGTGTGTGTGTGGTGTGTATATATATATATGTGTATGTCAAATATATATATATATTTCTTCATTGTAGTTATGTTTTCCTTTAAGTATTTGAGCTTACACACATGATAGATATTCAAAAGTCCTTGACTGATAATTCGTTCATATTTGAAATGAATAGATATTTGTATTGATTGATTTAACTTCCTTCATAAATCATATTTTCTTATCATATTTACAATTTTTAATTAGATGCTAGGCATTGTGCATTTTATATTGGTTATTCTTGATTTTTATCATATCCCATTAGAAAGTGTTAGGCTTTGTATTGGTAGGTAGTTGAGTTCCTTACAGTTTAGTTTTATTCTTTTGAGACTTGGTTTTGACATTTAAAAATAACTAATTTAACCCCTTTACTCAAGGGCAAACTCAGCCATATTTCTAAGGCATAAACCTTCTGAGGTGTTACTAAATTCTTTGTGCATGCTGCAATGTCTCTGTGCTCTGGTAGTGGGAACTTAAATATTTCCAGCCCTGGATGAGCTCTGAGAATTTTTTGGCTTGCAGCTCTCTAGTGATTTTTTTTCTATTATTTTTCTTCGCCCAACCTCATGGAGTTTCCTCCCATGCATGTGCAGATTAGCATTTAAATAAAGACCCACAGTGCCCCTATGCAGATTTCGGGAGCTCTTTCTTTGTATAGTTCCCTCCTTTCCAGTCCTCGTACCCCCAAATCTATCCTCCTTGGCCTCCCTGATTTCTGTCATTTGCTCTGCTTGGGTTCTTCCTCCTGGTGATTCAGTTCAGAAATTTCTCTCAGATTATGCTGGGGGCAATTGTACTTTAGTTTTTTCTTCTACATTTTTCTCCTTACTATAGGGATCATAGTCTGCATATGTTGCCTGTTGTCTAATGTCTAAAAATCGTTGTTTAGGATGTTTTATTCTGTTTTGTTGTTTGTTTTTTTAGTGGGTCAAGGAGTATCCCATAGGAATTTCTCTTTCACAGGTTGAAGAAAAAGTTGAGGTGAAGTGTTTTGCTCAATCGCAAGTGGTTGCTGAAACTGGGTCCCAAACCCAGACATGACGGACTTCAAAGCCTATGCGCTTCGCCATGATCAAGATCTCATCCTCCACACCTCCAACCCCGCTTTTAAAAAAATCACATTTCAGAAAGAAGGCAGGTAAGAATCTAGTCAATGAAAAGCAAATTGGTTATTCTGCTTGCTGGCAATTTCTGTAAGAAGGATTAGCCAGTGAGTTTGTTGTTATAGTTGGCTGCTTCTCTGAGGTGCCCTGCCAAAGTTAGCTTTTATTTATTTTCTTCCTTGTGAGTGAATGGAGAAAGTATGGGGCAGTTATCCATGTATTTGTTCTCATTCATTAATTCTATCATTTATTCATCCATTCAAGAATATTTATGAAGCACCTACTGTGTTTCAGACATTAGGATTTTCTTTTTGTTGGGAGGGTAACATAGCTTCTTTTTCCTGTACTTTCTTCCTTATTTCTTTACTCATTCTCCCAAATCTTCAATGTGATCATAAGAGAAAGGCCCATGGTGAAATTTTAGGGATGTCTCTTGGACCCTGGTAGAGCTTCTGGGTGGTGAGGAGAGAACTTAGGGTCTCTTTTTCTATGGAAATAAATGCCAATACTCCTGGGAGGAATCATGCATGAAACCATTGTCAGCCAAATGCTGGCCAGCCATTAACATTTCAGGAGAGATTTATTAAGTGTTAATTAAGAGTAAGAAAGGAGAATTAATTAGGCTCCTTGGAGAATGGGACAGGATGAGAAAGCAGAGTTCTCACAGGAAAGGTAGCAAGGATAGACTGAAATTCTGCCTCAGGCTGAGCGATTTAAGTATATGTTTCTTGCCTTCTTGGGTCTGAGTATCATAATTATAACAAAGTTGAGGGATGTTTTGTAGGTTTCAGATCTCCCCACACTCATTTTGTTCTTGAAGCCACCTCTCAATAGCCCCCGGAGGCAAACATTAATACTGCTGATGGAATGGGAACTGGAAAAAGGAAAGTCATGGGGTCAAGCTGCCCAGCTGGTAATGATGCTCTGAATTTGAACCTGGGCTATCTGAGTCCAGAGCTTCTGGTCCTAATTCTGCTCTGTCTTCCAAACGTGCAAAATTGCTTGCTATGACCAAATAATCTCCGTCTTCATGATTGATGCCATCAATGAAGCATGCGCAATTCCTCCACAGAGCACCAAGTTCTGTGTCCAAAGGCATCAGGGCTCTTTGTATGTCATCTGAATGTTTGTTGCCAACCTCCAGAACAATGTCTTTCCCCTTGTGGCTGGATGGATGGGGTAGAATTGAAAAAGCAAGTCTGGTCAGCTACTGCCTGGAAGACCAACAAACAACAAAGAAAAGGACACAAAGTTGTTCTCCTCTAAAGCTTTGTACAACTTCTGGGCAGTTGAATTAGAAAGAAAAGTCTTTGGAGGTGCAGCAGAAATTAAACGATAGCCTATCATCAGGATTACTGCTGCTGGAAAACAAAATACAGTGTATTTGCAGAGTGAGACTATAAGTCTATTTTTAAGAGAAGCCACTAGCAGGCCTAAAATGAAGGCTAGATGGGTTAATGAAATAAACGCATTTCCTGCTTCTCCGTGATTTATATTTCTAAGGCTGTACTGCATAGTAATTCAATAAAGCTGAAATGGCAGGAATGTCTGGCAGATTTTTTTGGAATATGATACTTGGCTCATTACGGTGGTTCAATTCAGTATCTGGATAAGGGTGAGATACAAAGGGGCATCAGAAATAATCTTTTTTTTTTCTCTTTCAGCCTCTGCTGCCTCAGCACAGCCTATTTCATCTCAACTTTATTCATGTCAATATAATAGGTTATTTATTGAAGGCTTCCTGAAGCTTATGGTCTATTTAAGAATGATGAGGTATTCATGGCCTGCCAACCACGATCTTCACAATTAGGAGGCTCATGCCTCAGTTAATGGTTTTTCTTTTCCTCTTGATGTAACAAGAGGTTTTATTCTGTGAGTCGCACTGGGATTGATCCTCGTGGCTATTTTCCGCTAGGAAAACAGGGCCCCAGGGACTATTTGAAGCCACTTCCTTGTGTGTGTACGTGAGTATGTATGTGAGACAGAGAGACTGGAGAGACAGAGAGGAGAATGTATTCATCTCATTAGATCTCTTTTAGTTTCCATCGTAACAGCATTTCTTGAATACATTCTCTGCACCAACAATGGTTCTTCAGTGGAAATCTGCTCTCTTTATCAGTTCTACTTAACTTCCTTTGGGGCACTGTCCTCTAATTACCTTGTATAATACAGGGGCAATCTCTTTACCCACTCTAACTAGGTTTTTTAATTTTTCTCTTGAACCTAATAATTGGTCCAGAGTTCATTTCCAAACCCAGACAGGGCCAATAGTGCCACTGGGCGGGGGGTGGGGGTGGGGGGGTGGAGGGTGGGGGGTGTCAAGTATGGATGTTGAGAGAGAAGGATTTGCAATGGTCATTGTCTTCTTTCTTTTTTTTCTTGCTGGAATTACTATGAGATGATGTAAACCTAGAAGTACTCGTGGTGGCTAATTTTATCACCAAGTGATAAAGGAGATGGCCTGAGAATCAAGCTGAGAGAGCACAACAGAACTAAGAAAAGAAGTGACATGTGTGCTGTTGTATTATTTGATCTGAGTCAGGCTGTCCCTAAAGCAAACACTAACCCGAGACTTCACAGTGATGAGAGTTATTCCCCCTTTGGGGGCTTAATTAGTTTGATTTGGGTTTCTGTCACTTGGACCTGAAGGATTCTTGACTGACACAGTTTCAGAGCATAGTGAAAGGTAAAAAAGTCAAGGAACACTCAGTGGTGCAGTGATGATCAAGACAGACTTGGCCTCTGCTCTCCCATTGTTCAGAGTCAAGGAGATATCACTTCAAAGGCTCTATCAGCCAGAGTTCTTAGCTTCAAACACTAGAAACAAATTGTTGGTCTTTTAAACAGCAGTGGAAATTATTAAAGGCTATTCAGTAAACACAGAACCTTCAGGATAGCCAGACTTTGAGCCTGCTTGGGCAGAATCAAAATTCTGTTATAGAACTGACCAGGTGGAGACCTCACTGCCAGCCCTAATGGTCACAGACATTGCCCATGCACTGCCGACATCTGACAGAGGGATGTTGAGGACAAGATATTCATGATATTATAATATGTGTCATGGCTGCCTCTGAAAATTGGAGGTAGCTTTCACCACCCTTCCCAGAATGGGCTCCATGTGTGATCTGCATCTGGGTCAAAGTTAGGCATGGATTCGACTGATTGGAGGAGACTGGATCACCTACCTACACCCTAGTGGCAAGGGAAGTGAATGTCTGGTTTCCATAGTAATCTCTATCTTGCACTAAACTCCAGAGATGGGGACTTCTTCGACATAGGAAGGGTATTCAGAGACGTTAGGCCGCCAGATAGGTTGACAAACATCCACCAGGTTGACCATATTGGCAAAGGTCAAGTTTGAACTGAGAAAGTTCAAGCAGAAGGTCAAGTTTGAACTGAGAAGGTTCGAGCACAAGAATACGAGAATGCTACAAAGTGAGACCCAGATAGGTCTCTCTTCACAAATAAGCCCATGTGACATATTGTCCCACGAAGCCAAGCAACTAATACTGCTTCTTTTTTGTTTCCAAGTTACTTTTAAGCAGACTAATAATAATCAAATGATATAAAAGAAACTTCTGGTTTGGGATTGATCGGGTATTGAAGGTTCTCACTTTTCCTCTGCTCCAGCTTCTGCATCTATGGAGAGATCAATTCAGGTGTTAACTTCACTATTATTAATATCTTTATTGCTGATAAGGTAGAACTAGAGAACATGGCTTAGACTTAGACCTACATGGGCTTTTTGCTCCCTCTTTCCTCAAGTGAACTTGTCTAGTAGTAACAGACAGAGAAATGGAAAGACCAGGGTCTACAGGGAACCTCACCTGGGACCAAAGGAAGAAAATGTGGGTAGGTGGGGAGCAAGAGAGAGACCCCAAATGGTTTTGGGTAAACTTGCCCTGTGTCCTTTTCCTGGTCTCAGCCAGATAGTCACTTGTTCCATCGGATAGAGAGTTGAAGACAAGTGTGAGTCGTGTCCCTTTTATCAAGATTCCCTCCTGTCATGTAGAAAAGGAGTTCTCAGCCGGGCTCGGTGGCTCAGCCTGTGATCCCAGCGCTTTGGGAGGCTGAAGTGAGTGGATTGCCTGAGCCTGCGGGTTCGAGACCCGCCTGGGCAACTTGGCGAGACCTCATCTCTACCATAAATCAAAAAATTAGCCGGGCGTGGTAGCGCGTGCCTGTAGTTCCAGCTGCTTGGAAGGCTGAGGCGGGAGGATCGCCGGAGCCCAGCAGGTCGAGGCTGCGGTGGCTGGGAGCGGCCACTGCACTCCGGTCTGGGCGACGGAGTGAGACTCCAACTCAAAAAAAAAAAAAAAGTAGAGGAGTTCTCAATCCTTTGTCAAAACAGGAGGAAGCAGCACTCTCCAGATAATATCATGAATTAAAGTCTTACTCTGTGTCAAACAAAGTGCTCAACACTTTACAAAAATGATCTATCTCACTTAATTTTCATGAAAATCCTATAAAATAAAATAATCAGAGCTAATACGTATTTAGTGTTTACTGTATGCCAGGAAGTTTTCTAAGCCCTTGGCGTATGGTCATTCATTCATTTTTTTATCAGCTTTCTTCAAGGTTCTGGCATGAAGTAGAATAAATTGAGGCAATTTTAATAAAAGGACAATTTCAGATGGCGTGGGCAGGGAGTAAGGAGCCACAGTGGATCTGCAGTACTCAGGGACAGTCAGGAAGGAAGATGTGCAGGGGGAACCATGTGAAGGATGGGGACAATCATCTTCTTCATGCCAGGCTCTGTGCTAGGCTTCTGCCCAGCACATGCTTATTGGGATAGGTGCTACTGATTCCATTTCATATGTGAATAATCTGAGCCTCAGAGAGGTTAGTTAACGAGACCTACTGTCCTAGGTCTGTCGGATTCCGGAGCCCATGATCTTCGTACTGTATCCCAGGGCAGGGGCCCGAGGAAGGAGCAGAGGGGGAAAGAGGTGGGAACCAAGGGAAAGGCTGTTGTGTGAGGCGTTTGGAGATTGTAGGCAGGAATGGAGGAGAATTCAGGTGGCAGCACCCTTCTTGGGCCTGGAAGGCATAAGGCATGTGGGCAGGAATCCCAGCGTGCCATCTGGAGTTCCATAGCACCCCTCAGCAGCCTTTATCTCTGCAAAATTAGGAGTGCAGGCCTGTGTCGGGGTGCAGATTCACATGGAAGCATAAAAGCCTCGTGCTTTGGAAGCAGCACGCAGCATGCATGCATAGGTGGCAGATGGGAATTTGAAGTCATGTGCTTTGGAGCGGGCTCGGCCAGGAGAAGCAGACTCCCAGGCGGTGCTATCAGTGCGTTTGAGACACACTTCTCATCCTCCCTCCCTCCCTCCCCTTCTTCCCTTCCTCTACATCCTTTCTACTCTGAGAGTTTCTCCTCTCTCTCTTGCCTTTGTTTTCACTGTTTAAATTGTTTTACTTTAGTTTGAGTTTTCTCAAATTTCCTCTGCCTCACTGCTGGGCATAGATAGGAACGCGTCTTCCATGTGATGTTCTTCCAGCCTCTCAGATTCAGCGTTCAAAGCAAAATCCTTTTCTCCTCACCCGGCAATCCTGCTTCTCCTTGCTGGTTTCCCACTTTGCTTATGGGCACCAGATGCCCAGGATGGAAATCTGGGAAGAGCCAGCTTTACTTCCTGACTCACCTTCCCTTTCCTTCCCTCCATCTCCAGTCAGTTTCCCCATCACTGTCGATGCCTCCTCTGCTCCGCTGTGCCTGGCTTTCGTCTCTCAGTCGAGCTCTCAAGTACTTTCCTAGCTGATCTACTTTGTCTTATCTCTGCTTCTTCCAGAATGTTCTTTGTCACAGATCAGACCTCACTTCAAATCATCTTCTAGGTGAT
This sequence comes from Tarsius wallacei, assembly GCA_963574415.1. Taxonomy (NCBI): domain Eukaryota; kingdom Metazoa; phylum Chordata; class Mammalia; order Primates; family Tarsiidae; genus Tarsius; species Tarsius wallacei. The sequence continues at coordinate 6,941 of CAUYQG010139555.1, read as the reverse complement.
ACCAACAGTCGTAGCAGGGAGAGAAAATGGAGACATTTCTGGATGCCTTTGGGAAGAAGGGTGTGGTGGGCAGATTTATGGTCTCTCCAAGATTCCAGCCCTGTTGCGTGGGGTGGTGAATGTTATTTCCATGGCAAATGAGACTTTGCAGATGTAATGTAGGTTAGTCATCAGTTGAATTGAAAATAGGGAGATTATCCTGGTTTAGCTGTGTGGGCCCAGAGCAAGCCTATGAGTCTTGAGACTTAAATGCAAAAGAGAAAAGCAGAAGGGAAAGTCAGAGAGATTGGAAACATGAGAGGGATTCAAAGATCTGGTGCTGGCTTGAAGATGAGAGGGTCCCAGGTCAAGGAAATGGGAGCCCCAGTCCTATAGCTACAAGGACTTGAATTCTATCAGCAACCCAAATGAGCTTGGAAGTGGATTCTTCCCCAGAATGTCCCAAAGGGAATGAGACTGCTGACACCTTGATTTCAGCCCCATGAGACCTGAGCAGAGAGTTCAGCCATTTTGTATGGGACTTCTGAACTACAGAACCAGGAGGTAACAAACGGGTGTTGTTTTCAAGTCCCTAGATTTGTGGTACTTTTTTATGGAAGCCCTAATGAAACTAGTACACACAGAAAACTAATACAGAAAGAAATTAGCATGCATTGCACACCTGCTGCTGATGAGACACCGTGGCAAGCCCTTTTGACTGACATGCCAGACGAGGCTCTGAGTTGTAAGCAACAGAAAACGACTTTGACTGATCTAAGGCAGAAAGGAATTTATGAAAGAATAGGGAGCAGCACCTAGGATCTTCAAGAAGTTTGGAAAACAAGGCTTGGGAAATAGCTGGGACTATAAAGGAAGCAAGATGGCCAGAGCTCAGCCAATATCGGACCACAGAGTCAGGTTGTTGAGAAGACCACAGCTACCCTGGGGGCCACTGCCCTCATAACTGCTTTGCTATGATACTCTTGTCTGGCTTTTGGCCACTGAGCACTGAGAGTGGTGCCACTGCCCTAGAAAATGGGATGGTTCCGGTCAGTACAGTATTGCCAAAATTAATTCTCCCTTGTCTCTGCTTCTATGGACTATGGATCTTTCCTTTCAGATTTGAAATTCTGAGCAGATGTGTCTGACTGTTGTGGTCTGTATCACAAGCCCAGGATATTCGAATGCTGGGCAGCCAAAAAACAACCCATGGCAAATGACAAATCGCCCTGCCCCAGTTACATTCCATCCACGAAACAACCCAGCAGGAAACCACTATTATCCGTATTTAATAGATGAGGAAACAGAGACCCTGAGGAAGGGTCTTTCTTGAGATCCTGAGCTTGTCCAGGGCAGAGTTAAAACTTGAACTTGGGTCATCTAAGCCTTGAGCACATCACTGGTCTCTTGCAGTGACTTCAGCTGGGTGAAAGTCAAGGTTCAGACTCCTTCCGAGATAAGAAGAGGCAGCTGGATCCCATTTGGTCCTTGGTTCAGTGGACTGTGGGGAGGTGGATTGAATGGGAGCAGCTGTTGGTAGACACAGCTCTGATCCATTTGCTTGTGAGGACTTGGCTTAGCACAACTTTGCTTTTCCCCGCTATTTGGTGAAATATGCCTTCAAATGTCTGCTCTAGTTGACCCCCTTTTGTTACTAGGTATTGTGTGACATGGCCTCGCCTCTTTCAACCTGAAATGTAGATAAGGGATGTTGAGGCCTTGCTGATGAGATCATCCCTGGGGAACCTTGTCCTCTCTGTCCTGCCTCTCCTCTCCCCCTTTGCTGTCCTTCTCCACCAAGCTTTGCAAAGTAATTGGGGCCGAATCCCACTCACCCCGGATTCTGGGTGTATATGTTGGACGCTAATCACAGCGGCCAGTGCACAGACTGGGGGGGCCTACTTGGTGCACGTGGTACCCTGGGCCCCATAGCACCTTGATTCTGCTTTCTTCTTCCGCCCCGTATCCTCCCAGCTGTAAGCCACGCCAATAACGGAAAGAGAAGAAAAGGGCCTTGTTTGGAGTTTGTCTCCTGACTCGGGATTTCTGGAGCTGGTCCAGTCATAGGCCAGTGATTAAAAGAGGTTTGGGTTACTGTAACTGGTTTGAAGGCCAGGTGAAATGGAAACATGCCAAGTTCAAACCCCATAGTGAGCGAACCCCAGTTCAAAAGTGCCTTGAGATGACCCCCAGTAAAAGCCATCCGCGAGAGTGGCTTAGTGGCACTGACAAGGACTGGTTCATGTAGGCATTAATTACGTGAATATTCAACATAGATATATTCACTATAGATATACTAATAATATATTGAATCTAGATATAAATATACATTCAATATTCAAATATAGAAAATAAATATTCAAAATATAAATATTCGATATTTGCTGTACACACTTATGCCTAAAGTATGCTTGGGAATTAAGCTCATGGATTGTTGAGCACCTACTGTGTGTCAGACAACTGACACACGTCATTTTATTTAGCATTCACGTCAGTCTCTGAAGTGGGCATCATATGCCTATCATTGATATTTTACCAGTGATAAAATGCAAAATGAGAGCAGAGATCACGTGAGGGGGATTGTTTTCATACATTGTAAAGCACGGTGGGATGCTGATTATAATTGCTACTAGTGTGATTCGTCCCCATTATTAGTGTTATGACGAAATATAGAGGGTCAGTGGTGGCCCTTGTTACCTGGGCCACAGCCTGTTGGCAGGAGAAAAAGGACAGGATGGATCCTTTGTCTAAAACTCACATCCCGTAGCTGTTTAGACACACTTGGTCCTATGTATTTCACTCACAATAACTCGTCTGATCCTAACAACTGCTTTAAGAGACGGACTCTTATTTGCCTCATTTTACGATGGAAGAAATTGACATAAAGAGCCTAAGCAATTGCTCAAGTTCACGTCGTCTCTGGGGACCCGCACCCTGGCCAGCTCCAGAGCCTGCTGGCTCTACCACTGAGCCAACCAGCCTGCTGCTCCACTGCCAGCCGTGGTCACATCCGAGGGTATAGACTTGCCAGATTGCGCTCATAAAAATAGAGGATGACTAATTAAATTTGAATGTAGGCAAATAGCAAGTAATTTTTTTAGTGTAAGTGTGTCCTGGAAGACGAGGCCATGAGATAATGTGTCTGTTAATCACACGGCCTGTAGCTGGTACTCAAAATTCACATTGCTTTCTCCCACGGCAGACTGCCAGGTGCTACCCAGCTCCTGTTATCTACTCCTTAACACCAAATCCTAGTTTTCATCTAGGTACATCATCCAACTCTGAACCCCGCCCTCCCTTACTGCTCCCTTATGACTGGGTAAGATCAAGTAACTAAGTTATATACAATGAAATGTAATCACAGGTGTTAGGTGCTTCTAGAAAGTCTCCTTAAAAGAGAGAGGACAAATGTCTTCCTCCTCTTTGGTCTTTCGCGTTTCTCTCTTTATGTGTGGCCTGTAATGTAAATGGAATGACTGACATTTGGCAGCCATCTTGGACCATGAGGTGACCTTGAGAACGAAGCCATTGCATGGGGTCAGTGGAGTAGAAAGATAGATGTCTGCATCCCTAATGACTGGATCCACTATACTTGCCATGGCCTGCCTACTAGACATCTTTTGTGCATGAAAGGAAAAAGCTTCTTATAAAGTTTGATCTGGGCTGGACTCGGTGGCTAAGCCATCCCAGTCCTTTGGGAGGCCGAGGTGAGTGGATTGGCTGAGTCCGCAGGTTCAAGACCAGCCTGGGCAACTTGGTGAGACCTCGTCTCTACAATAAACAAATAAAAAAAATAAGCTGGGTGTGATAGCATGAGCCTGTAGTTTCAGTTACTTGGAAGACTGAGGCAGAAGGATCGCTGGAGCCCAGCAGGTCCACGCTGGGGTGGCAGTGAGTGTGCCACTGCACTCCAGCCTGGGCAACAGAGTATGACTCCGACTCAAAAAATAAAATAAAATAAATAAAGTTTGATCTGTGCTAGTGGCAGTCAAATGCAACTCATAACTGATACACATCTATTCAGTAAGCATTCCATGTGTGCCTATTAGAAGCCAGACTTTGTGCTGGGTTCTGGAAGTAAAAGAATGCTATTATGCAACTCATGTTCTTTTCAAAAATTTTTTATTTAAAATTTAGATTACAGGCCGGGTTCGGTGGCTCAGCTTGTAATCCCAGCACTTTGGGTGACTGAGATGAGTAGATTGTCTGAGCCCACGGGTTGGAGACCAGCCCAGGTAACTTGGCAAGACCTCATTTCTACAATTAAAAAAAAAAAAAAATTAGCTGGACATGGTAGTGCATGCCAGTAGCTTCAGCTACTTGGAAGGCTGAGGCGGAGGGATGGCCGGAGTCCAGAAGGTCAACGCTGGGGTGGCCGTGAGCGTGCTACTGTACTCCTGCCTGGGCGACGGAGTGAGACTCCAACTCAAAAAAATAAAATAAAAAATAAAATAAAATTTAGATTGCAGCTAGGAGAAACTTCAACAATCACTCAAGCCAATCCTTTTATCTTGCTTATGTAATATCTGTACTGCTTTTTGCCTTGTGTCCATAGAATTTTTTTAAGTCATAGCTCTCAGCTCATAGAGCACGTTGTCATCATTAGTTCCTTTGGATACTCTCTCCTGTTTTATTTTCTCCTTTGTTCTGACTCCCACCCTCCCACGCCCATTCTCTTTTCCTACAATATTCACTCTAATATGCTATATATATATTTAAATATGGCCATGTCCTTGTAAAATATTGCCAGTTTATGTGTTTGTAATTTTCAAAAATGGTGTTCTGCTGTAAACCTTACCCTTTTAAAATTTGCTCACACAATGGTACTTTTTATTCTATTACAAATATTATTACTAACTCTAGAACTACTGAATGATGCTGAAGATTTCTTTGCAAAATTCTTTTGTAGTGGTGGCTTGTAGAGTGTATCCTACAAAGGCTGGATAGCTAGGTCACGGTGCTCGCAAGTTTGTTTTCACTTTTAGGGTTTGTCTTTTCCAACCTCTTTTTTGTTTAATTTATTTTTGAATATGTAAAACATAGTTCAACAGACAAAACTAAAAAAGAATTTTTGCTTAGAAATGTCTCCTTTCCATCCCTTTCCCTTATTCCTATTTCTGGCCCCCGTAATCATAAGAATAACCATTATTATTGGTTTCTGGTTTATTTTTCTGACATTTTTAGGCAAAGATAAACATATGCATACATATATTTTTATATTTCTTTATTTCATCAAGTGTAGTACACATATGAACAACATTCTATACTTTCTTTCTTTTTTTTTTTTAAGTTAGATTCTCACTCCGTCACCCAGGCTGGAATGCATGGATGGCTACTGGAGCCTTGACCTGTCAGGCTCAGGCAATCCTTCCACCTCAACCTTACAAATAACTGAAACTACAGGTGTGTGCCACCCAGCCCAGCTAATTTTTTTTTATTTATTGAAGAGCTGAGGTCTTGCCAAGTTGCCCAGGCTGGTCTCGAATCCCTGGGCTCAGGCAATCCTCTTGCCTCTGCCTCCCAAAGTGCTGAGATTACAGGTGTGAGCCACCATGCTACTATACTTTTTTTCCCCCCAACAATATACGCTGGAGTTATTCCAAATCAGTATACAGAAATTGTCTTTTTTTTTGGTTGACATTTCATAGTACTCCATGGTAACCATGTACAATAGTTTCCTCGGCTAGCTTCCTATTTTTTGAAATTGAATTTGCTTTCATTCTTTTATTATCATAGACAATGCTACCCTGAGTAACCCTGAATGTGTGTTGTATGAGTGGAGGTGGATTTTCAGGGTGGATTGCTATGAATGGGCTTGCAATGTCAAAGAACAAATGTTACATCATTTAGATATTTCCAAATTCCCCTCTGTAGGGGATATATCATGTGCTTGTATGAGATGCCTTTTAATCCACAGTCCTGCCAAAAAAAGTGAAGTTGAACTTTTGTATTTTTAATCTAATAGGGGAGAAATAGTATTTCAGGATAGATTTAATTTGCATTTTTTCTTGTTGTGAGAGAGGTTGTATGTCTTTTCATGTGTTTCTGAACTGCTTGCTGGTTTTGCATTTTGATATTGCACCTTTGAAACCTATCCACATCACTCTATAGATACATGGTTGGTTGCTTCTTTTTGCTCCACTGCATTCCATAGACAGTATTCATTACATTTCACTCTAGCTTTGTTATTTTTCCTAGCATCTTCCATTACCATAAACCATCACCCTAAACCATGGGTAGAGAGAATTTCTCTAGGATGTGTATCTAGAAGGACATAAGAGGGGGAACTCAAAAACACTGGAAATATTTTTTTGGAGTTACATTTTTAATAGTACAATCTTTCCCCACTAGGAGCCTGTTGGTATCAGTGTACCAACTAGTGTTGTTGTGAGAGGTGGTTCTTTTTCTGGAGGTTCTTTCAACATATTTGCCCCTTTCTTTTTTTTTTTGAGTTGGCGTCTCACTCCATCGCCCAGACTGGAGTGCAGTGGCCGCTCCCGGCCACCGCAGCCTCAACCTGCTGGGCTCTGGCGATCCTTCCGCCTCAGCCTTCCAAGGAGCCGGAACTACAGGCGCGCGCTACCACGCCCGGCTAATTTTTGATTTATTGTAGAGATGAGGTCTCGCCAAGTTGCCCAGGCGGGTCTCGAACCTGCATGCTCAGGCAATCCACTCACCTCAGCCTCCCAAAGCGCGGGATATTTGTCCATTTCACTTGCCCACACTGAGAAGAATGTTCAGCAGTGTTGACCCAAAACGGCATGACCCCCGTGCCCCACCCTCCCTATTCACCTGATCTTTCCCTGAGTGATTTTTTTTGTTTGTTTCCCCAGATGAAAAAAATCCTCAAAGGGAAATGTTTTGCTGATGTGGAACAGGTAAAACAGAAAACGGCATTAACATTTTTTTAAAAAGACATCAAAATTGATGAGTTCAAAAACTGTTTTGAGCAGGGGAAAAAA
>CAUYQG010139553.1:0-12701 GCA_963574415.1 Tarsius wallacei | reverse complement strand
CCCCCACCCCCCCCCACCCCCCCCCCCCCCCCCCCCCCCCCCCCCCCCCCCCCCCCCCCCCCCCCCCCCCCCCCCCCCCCCCCCCCCCCCCCCAGAGAGAGAGAGAGAGAGAGATTCAACCAGTTCTCCACTTACAGACCTGTGAGCAAGACAGGAACAAGACAGGTAAGTGAAGTAGCCTTCAGGCAATTCTATACCGTCTCCATTTGACTGCTGCTACGAGAAGAACTACAAGGTAGAATCAGCCTCTGGGCCTAATAGCCCACAGAACTGTAGAAGACAATAATTGATTACTTTAAGTAGCTAATTTTGGTGTGGCTTTTATGCAGGTAGATAAATGAATTTGTAAATTTTGTCTTTAAAAAAAATCAGTTCTCTTTAATTTCCACAAAGTATGTTATTTTTGAATAATAAAAAACTAAGTAAAATTTTCCTTTAGTTATTCTAGTAGTTAGACTTAACAGTTGATGAGCAGAGTAGAGCATTTTTTCGCTAGGCTTTTCTGCTAGGCTTACACTACATGAGTTTTACACTTTCACAACTGCCTGTGATAACGTCAGATATAACTCAGTGCTGACATGGTACTTCCTCTCTGGCCATAAGCTATTCTAAGAGCTGGTTAAGGTTATTGCTGACTTAACTTTGATTTTGCTGTTCAATATCAATGGATAGATGAGGGATACTGATTAAAAAGGCAGTAAATAGATTTTTTTTAAACAACTAATCCTGCTCCAAGCACTCTTCTACGCACATAACGTTTTTAATTATCATAATCATATTTTTAACATGAGTACTCTTATGCTGTTCATTTTATAAATAAAAAACTTGAGGCCTAGGACATAAAGTAGCTTGGGCGACATCACACAACATGCAGATATTGAAATTATACTGACATGAAGATGAGGATTCTGCAGTCTGCCTGCCTAATTTAAAATATGTCATATTCTCTATGTCTGAGCTAGTCAGCTCTAAAATAGGGAAAATGATAATCTACCACACAGGACTGATGTGAGGAGTGAGAGCTTTTTAGAAATCTCACATTAAGTAACATTTTTCTCTGAGTGTACTGTTGCAGGAAGGATTAAATTAGAGCTAAAGCAATTAGAACAGATCCCTGGAGTGAATAAACAGCAGATAAATGTAAGAAAAATGAGGAAACTGTCTTAAACAGGATATCAGAAAAGTCTAGATGAAGAAAATAGCACTTCAGTATTCGCAACAATTGGTTCTTAGGTGAATGTAAGATAACATTATAAGAAAAAAAGAAATTGAGCTAGCCACAGGAATAACAGTCCCAGATCAATGGGTTTCAGCATGTAAACTTGGAAGATCTACTTTTGTATTATTTTTCACAAGAAACAATACGATCTTTCCTAACTTACAGGTTGACAATACAAAAATATATATATTAATACTATATATGTTTATAATTAATATTGTATAATTGATGTTATATAAAATTATATAATATATATTAGAGCAAATAAGGAGAATATAAATATTTACAATAAGTATATAATATAGTATTCTAAGTACAATATAAATACAGTGGAAATGTATACTTCTATAGTATATAAAATGTGTAATTATATATGCTATATTTTATACAAGGACACAAAATCATTTTTTTGAAGGAAGACGTTTCGTGGTACAGGCTTCCCTCACTAGGTAAGTATTCCAGGAATCCACTCACATCAGTGTACCAGCTAGTGTTGTCTGATGCTGAATTTGGCTACAATGAAGTTTTTTTTTTTTTGGGAGATCCTTTCAATGAATTTGCCCTTTTCATGATGGGTGATTTAAGAGTGCACTTGCCCACATTGTGCTGAATGTTCAGCAGTTTTTTTTTTGTTTTACCAAAAGTTTTTTTTTGTTTTACCAAAAGTTAGTATGACCCCCCCCCCGATGCCCCACCCTCCTTATTCACCTGATGTCACCCTGAGCAACTTTTTTGTGTTTCCTTAGATGAAAGTGTATATTGTGTGGCCAAGAATTTGTCAGTCTATTAGGGAATGAGATAGACAAATGGAAAGAATCAAAGACAAGTACGCACAGAAAACAGAGATTCGGAAAAAAAGAAGAAAGGAAAACAAGAAAGATATTTTTCAATAAACGAATGTTTAAAAAGTGAAAGTTCTGCAAATATCCAAATTATATTTGCATGTCATTTTCTTTATTGTTTTATGAGAGATGAGCTACAGAAAATGTTTATCTCTAATTTATAATATTGTTACCCACTAGCATCCATCAGAGAAGATTATTTTTCAGAAATAGTAAAATACTGATATTTACTACAGCCCATTATAAATGCTTACGGATTGTAAATGACAAAACAAAACAGTTACATTTGTTAAGAGCTAAGCAGAAATATAACATAATTATTGTGAGGGATACTTAATAAGATGTATATATCTCCACCAGGCTGTCTTGATTAGGTGAAGCTCAGGGATTTTTTAGTAGAAAAAAAACTGTTCTTTATGACATTGTAGTAATGGATATATCACCCTTTTTGTTTGTCAAAACATCAAATTTTATAACACAGTTTGAATTTCAATGTATGCAAATTTCAAAAGTGTCATTGTTAAGCCAGGATATCCTAAGATGATATGTGACAAAATAATCTAACTCTATTGGAAATGTTTGAAGTGGTCTCACTGAAGGGTGAAGGTGAAATTGTTTCCTGCCTATATAGTTTTGGTAATTACTGGAGATCTTAGGAATAAAGACAAAGTTATCAATTTATAACAATGTGCTCTAGTTAATAAGGTTGATTCCTAAGGGGTATTGCTTGTTTTTTGATGCCACCATCCATGTATACTGGAAGTGAAAAGTTAAGAAAATGGATAATGGATGGTCTGAGTCAGGTTTCCTGCGGTTAACGTTGAAGGTTCTTGATAGGCAAAAGAAGAAGCCCAAGTGTCCCATGTGGTAATGGTTTGGATTTGAACACACGTGACTTTATTATGGATAACTATACACATAGAGAAACATGTGTATGTATGCACATGTTACCTTACTTTGTCAGCTAAAAGGGCTTGAAGAAATGGTTCCCTAGGAACAAGGAACATACCTTGCTTCTAGATATTAGTTTCCAGTATGCCTTTCCACTTGAAGAAACCAGGACTCTCTGGAGAAATGACCAATGGGGGAGGAATTATACAAGATGAGCCTGGAGTATCTTTCTTTCTGGAGTATCCAGAAATTAAGGACACACTCAAATTAAACAAGAACAACAACAAAAGTACCATCAACCTCATTCACAGATGTGTACGTGTATATATGTCAAAGAAGCACAGAGGTCATTTTAAGAGCTTTCAAAAGCCAAACCTGGAAAAATTCAAGAAATAAATAATCTAACAGTAGACTTTAACTCAAAGTGCAAAATGAATATTTATGAATCCATACTGATATAAATGATTAAATAAATAAATAAGAAAGAATAATCAAATCCTTCATGCAGAAAAATTCCAAACAACTTTTGCAGATAATTCACGTGCAAGATTTATGTCTCAAGTGTGGACATCTCATAGTGACCTCTTTCTAAAAGTAAAAGAGACAAATAAAGAAAAATGACTAACTTTACATGGAGAAACCTGACAATCACTATCTCAGCCAGGTGGTCAAAGTTAACATCAACAGTGATTAGCTATTGTTGATATTTTGTGCCCTTTATATGAAAATGTCACCATTTGTGGTAGCTCATGCCTGTAATCTCAGTGGTTTGAGAAGCTGAGGAGAGAGAATTGCTTGAGGCCAAGAGTTTAAGACCAGACTGGGTAACATAGCAAGACCCTATCTATTTTAAAATTTATAAAATTAGGCAATTATTGTGGAGCACACTTGTGCTCCCAGCTACTTGGGAGGATAGTGGGGAGGATGACTTGAGCCCTAGAGTTTAGGCAGCATAAGCTATGATCACATCACTGCATTCCAGCCTGGGCCACAGAGTGAGACTATCTCTTAAAAAAATGTACAAAAGAAAGAAATGAAAGGAAATGTCTCTATAGCTCTCTGGTTTTCCTCTAATCATTTTTCTTATGATTCTGGTCTAATCATGAAAAAAAATCCCTATTAAGGGGCACTCTACAAAATAGCTGACCAATACACCTTAAAATTGTAAAGTCATCAAACCAGATTATATATTAGAGATAGTCAAGGAAACATACAACTAAATATGATGTGCTACCCTCAATGAGAACTTATGACAGTAAACAGACATCAGGTTAAGACTAAGACATCTTTAAAATCCATAACATTTAGTGATTTATTAATACAATTAGTATGTGTCAATATTCACTTATTAATGATAACAAATGTATCATATTCAGGTAAGATGTTAATAGGGAAAATTACACATGGAGTATATGGAAATTCTTAGTACTCTCAGCACATTTTTAAAATCAGTAGCACATACTATTCTAAATAAGGAAAGTCTCTCTCTCTCTCTCTCTCTCTCTCTCTCTCTTTCTCTCTCTTGCTTATCCACTCAAAACATTCTAGAAATCTTACCACTACTGGCAAGCCTCAACATGGCCCGACCCTACATTATGTGGGGAAATCAGTATAAAACATATACACATCTGTTTTCTATTCCTGGACATGCTCAAAATAGTCCTGCCTCCAAGTTTTTCCACATGCTGTTCCTTCTTTTTAAAAAACTAATTTGATATAAAACAGATCTCACCATCATTCTCCATCATTTACACTAATTTATTCCTTGTTATAATGTTTCTTCCCAACTACTATATATGTGTGTATATGTATATGTGCATGTATGTAAGTGTATGTGTTTATATCTGTCTATCACAACAACATGCACATTTCATAAAAGACATTTCTTGCTGTTGTGAGCATTGCTTTGATGCTAGGATCTAGGGCAGTGCTTGGCATATCCTAAGGCTTATACAAATATTTGTTAAGTGAATGAATATGTTAATTGTATTTTTTTATTGAACAGCATCGTTTTTCCTAGGAACTGTAATGAAAAAGCTACTTTCTATAGCTTGAAAAATATTGATGAACCTTGGGGGTAAAAGTACATAACTAAAGATTTAAACCAAATAGTACTTTAAAGTACAAATATAAATGTATATATAATACACAGTGTATATTTTGGCTTATAAACTTATAGACTATAGATAATTCAAATAACAAAATTCAGATTTAAAATTAAAAATAATAATTTATCTTATTAGTTTTTTCTATCTCATACTAGTCTTTTTCTAAGTTTTTTTAAACTTTGCCATTACATGTAACTTATTGATACATAAAACACTCACCATTCAATGAAAAAAAAGGATTGTATCTTTTTTTCTGCAATATATACAGCATTCTCAAAATGAATTTTTCTGATATTTAAAGAGATTTCTGACAGGAACGCTAGCACTGACATACATAGTATATTATCATTTCAGACTCTGTTGTGATTTTTATTGACTTTAATTCAACTTTATTTTGATCTATGTTTAAAGTGTTGGAAATGAAATTCAATGCTTTTCTCAGATATAAAATTTATTAACCACGTTCAAACTCTGGGCAAGTTATTTGTTGGCCCTAAGTGCTGCTAGCCACAATCTTTTAGAATTGTTACATGTGACTAAGAACTACTTTATGATATAATGCACCCAAAGAAGTCGACATTAGCTTTGAATTAAAAGTAAAAGCATGAGAAAAAAAGCAAATTTATAAATGCACACTTTAGGTTAAATAAGTATCTATAATATTCTAGCTAAGAAAAACGCTTATTGACAATATTTTTACATATGGTTTACTTTATCATGTGATCCAAACCACCACTATTGCAGAATTTGGCTAAAATTCAATTCGTATACAAGAGCTCATTTGTATTGTAAATATTATTTCATTTTCTATATATGATGGTTTTCACATCTTATAACATCTTTCTCTCTGGGAAGAGACTGTCCTTCCTGGAGCTAGCCAATTCTTGAGTAACAAAAGCCCAACTGAGAATATACCAGATATGCAAGCTAATGAATCTAGAACTGTACCCCCTCTTTCTGGCCCATCTCTCTCTGCCTCCATCATCCCAGGGTCAAATTATTCAGCAACAAGCAACTACCCTTAAAGCCCTTGGAATTATTCAAACTATCCAGTTCTAAACTGTTTGTCCCTCCCTGTCTCCTTCACCATCTACAGTCCCCACCAGAGTGGTCCATTTGTTATAATTAATGAACAATGTTGACATACCATTATCACCCAAAGTCCATACTTTATATGAGGGTTTTCTCTTTGTGTAATGCATTCACTGAGTTTTGATAAAAGTATAATGACGTGTCCACCATTACAGTATAACAGAATAGTTTCACAGCCCTAAACTTCCCCTGTATGCCTTGTATTTATTCATCCTTTTCCACAACAGACATCTGGCAACCACTGACCTTTTTGCTATCCCCATAGTTTTGCCTATTTCATAATGTCATATACAGATGTAATCACACAGTATGCAATGTATTAAGATTGATTGCTTTCACTTAGTAATATGCTTTTGAGGTTCTCCTGTGTCTTTTCATACCCTGAGAGATTATTTCAACCTATCACTGAATACTATTCCATTTATGAATATTACACAGTTTATTTATCCATTCATCTGCTGAAAGCCATCTTGGTTGCTTCAAGTTTTGGCAATTCTGGATACAGCTGGCATAGAAATTGTGTGTAGAATTTTGTGTAGGCATAAATTTCATCCCTTGGTATAAATGCCCAGGGGTAAAAATCACTGGATCAGATGTTATGCTTATGTTTAATTTTGTAAGAAAACGCAAAGAATTCTTTGATGATGGCTGTCACACTTTGCATTCCCAGCACCAATGAATGAAAATTCTTCCTCCACATACTCACCATCATTTGGTGTAGTCACTGGGATTTTAACTCTTCTAATAGGTGTTTAATACCATCTCATTGTTGCTTTTATTTGCAAGTCTGTAATGATGCATGATGTTGATTCCTTTTTTATATATGTATTTGCCATCGGTAAGTTTTAAATTGTAAGGTATCTGTTCAGATTCTTTGCCCATTTTTAAATTTTAAAATTAATTTGCCAATAATGTATTTTTATTGCTGAGTTTTAAAAGGTTTCTTTGCATAGTTGGAATAAGAATTCTTTATCAGATACCATTAACAAATATTTTCTCCCAGTTTGTGGTTTCTTTTCTCATTTTCTTAACAGTGTCTTTTACAGAGCAGAAGTTTTAATTTTAATGAAGTTCAAATTATCAGTTACTTGTTTATGCGTAGTGCTTTTGGAATTGTATCAAACCAAAGTCATCTTGTTTATTTCCTGTTATCTTCTAGAAGTTTTATGGTTTTGCAAATTGTAATGACTCATTTTAAGTTACTTTTTGTTAAAGGTGTAATGTCTGTTTCTGGATTATTATTATACTTTTACTTTAACTAATAGGTATCCAGTTGTTTCAGCATCATTTGTTGAAAAGTCTGTCCTTGCTCCATTGAATTACCTTAACTCTTTTGTCAAAGATAAGTTGACTGTATTTGTATGGGTCTATTTCTGAACTCTCTATTTTACTCCATTGATTTGCTTATTTTACCAATACCTCACTGACTTGATTGCTTGTGTTTTTAACTTCATATTTCAGTTGTTCATTTCTATTATACATGACAGCAGTGACTTTTATTTATTAATCTTTTATCCTGCAACACTCGCTATAATCACTTATTTGTTCTAGAATTTTTATAGATTTGCCTTTTCTACATAGATAATCTTGTAATCAGTGAACAAAGACAGTTTTATTTTCTCCTTATAAGTATGTATACCTTATATTTTCTTTTCTTGTTTGATTACATTAGTTAAGACTTCCAGTACAATACTGAAAAGGATTTAAGAGGTGACATCCTTGCTTTGTTTCTGATCTTAGTGGGTAAATTTCTAGCTTCTTGTCAGTATGAAGTTTTCTGTAGAGTTAGTGTAGATGTCACCAATTTGATAAATTTCTTATTTCTAGTTTTCTGATAGTTTTAATCGTAAAAGGGTGTTAAATTTTGTCAAATGTGTTTTTTGCATTTATTGAAATTATGTATTTCTTCTTTAACCTGTTGATATAATAAGTTACATTAGTTGATTTTGAATATTGAAACTGCCTTGCATGCCTAAAATAAATCCTACTTGGTCATGATGTAAATTTTTTTTTTTTCTTATTAATCAGTATTTTTTATTATCATATTGTAGGGTACAGTTAAGGATTAGATATACAAATATGCTTCTTTCAGACACCCTTGGTGATAAGAGGTGTCTCCCCATCCCCAGACAGATATTGAGTATCACTAATCCTATCCCCCCTCCTCTCCCCTCCCCGTAATTTCCAGATTTTAAAAGATGAACACAATTAGGGCAATTGACTTCTCTTCCTCTTAAAATTGTTGTATGTTTAAGCCACCACATACAAACATAATGAGAAATAGGAGTTTTATGCATCAAAAAGGTATTTCTCCCTTTGGACAACATAGAGAGTAACACAGGTAAGACACATGGTAAAGATTTTCATAAATAGAATACAGGATTCCCTAATTAAAAAAAAATGAAAGTGACATTAAGCAAATTTATTATTAAAACTGTTTTTTTCTAAATTGCCTGGCTTTTATTACTGCAGTTAACTTTGCTTTGCTTTTCTGCACTTATCCATCAGTACTGGACTTACTACGTCAAGTGCAATTCTGTCTGAAAGTAAATTTACCGTAACCTTGTGAACTCTTGAATATCTTCTGTCTAAATCCATGATACAGAAAGGGTATTCAAAATTATCTTTTATAATTAGAGCATTCACAAACTTTTTAAATACATCTAAGATTTTATTTTCTCAGTGTAAAAACCTTGATTTGGGTTAACCATTTATTCTCACTATACAGTAACATTCCTCTGCAGGGTACATCATAAATAACAATACTGAGAATAATAGATGCATCTCACTAGATTAAACAAGACAGCCATTGAATGTTTAATCAAAAGCAAAGTGATAATAAGAATATACTTCCAGAGAACCAATCAAATTGCAACACATACAACATCTACCAAATAAGCTATCATAAGATAATTAAAAATTTTAAATCATTAGCTATTGTAATAAACTGTATTTAATATTTGTAATAAACTGATTTAATATCATCTAATTCTCTTGGGGATATCATTCCATAAGAAACGAACTTTGGGGTATATTTAAAATTATCATTAGTACCATTTTTCTTCATTTATAAGTGCTGAAAATACGAAAAAGCAGTCTACTTATCTAAATATGACAAATATTCAATTTTTAAAATCTTCACTAAAATACCATTGCAGAATTTGAAATGGCACTAAGTTTTAGATTTAGGGGCAAAGAGTTTAAAAAACATCTGGAGATGCTGAAATAACCTGCATTCATTTATGTTATTTAGGTTGTAAAATCATATTCAATCTTGACCCACTCAGGAAATCTAACATAAACGTCCTGCTGATTTTGACAGTCATACAGCAAAAACACCCTCTAATGAGCATTTAATAGTCACCAAAAGTTTTGCATTAAGTACAAAGCCCTTTTGATTACTTATTCCACTAATTTAAAGTAAATGCTTTTACAGATGGCATCTGTTAGGCCGCAGAACGTGTACTGCATTCATATGTAGTCATTGAAAATAGATTCCAGCTTTAGTAGAAAGATTGTACCAAAAAGATCAAACATGAAACACTGAGTAAACATTTACCAGTGATATATTTTCTTTAAGCCTCCTCATAAATACTTATCCAATAAGAAAGTACAATGTTTAGGGTTCGAGCAATAATTGGGAAATACTTGGCAAATTAACACCTATAGTAAAATGATCTAGACAAAGAAAGTGAACTCTTTATTCTACTTCTCATCTTCCTAAGTGGAGAAGCATATAATATTTCAATCCTCCTCAAACTGTATTACATTACATACATGAAAAATGCCATGAAATCCTTTCAGATGGCGGATTTGATTGGAAAAATGATGACACGTTACAAAGAAAAATGAAAAAGCACCAAAGATTGTCATACAGATTGGTAAATGAATAATTTCCCAGTTTTCTTTTAATGAATAGAGGGACTGTGATGATTAATTCCTTCAGACATCAAAATACATTATAACAAAAACTAATACAAATGTAATACAAGATTATGTAACAGAAGTTTATTTATTCAGAAGAGATAGCATACAATGAGAAAATATGAAACAAATCCAATGATACTGGCGTCTAAATAATTCTTTCTTCACTGCTTTGGCAAGCCCGTGAGTTCTCTTTGGTCCACAGAGGAGATTAGACAGTAGCAGAGTTCCGTTGGCTACTCTGTAAAGTAAAGGCAAAAACCATGTCCCACCCTTGATAATAATGCATAAAACTTCTTAGAAAATATAGAGAACTAGACATTTTGATATGCAAGTGACTTACTGATTCTTAAGTTCGGAATTAATTGATGGAACTGCAGAAGTTGACAAAGTTACAATATTGAATGAGTACCAGCACTTATTTTGTATTTAGTATGACCATGGAAATCGAGTGATGACAAATGTATTTGAAGATTTTCTCTTAAATCTTTTATTTACTAATATGCTTAGAAATAGATTTGAAAGTCAAATTATAATGCAAATATATCACGGTTTGTCCAGCTTGGTCCTATTTTACTTTAGACTGCATAATTCTTTGTTGTAGAGTGCTGTTATGTACATGTGAGATAATGAGCTGCAATTGGTTTCTACTCACTAAATGACAATAGCATCTCCCAATACCAATTGGGATGATCAAAAATGTCTTGGGATATGGCCCAATGTCCCCTAGGATACAAAGTAGACCCTGGTTGAAAACTAATAAAACAGATACATCTGGCCGAAATATTAACATGATCTATTAACTGAAGTTATACTACATATGTTACACACATATAAATGAGAAAACACATGCATGCAATGACAAATACAAAAGTTGAAACTGTGTACCTTTATATGTAAAACTGCTATGATTTTTCCTCTAGTAGATAACACAATTAACAAATCGGGTACTCCAACAAAAGGCAGAACCAAATAAAAATCACATTCCCATTCACAATAGCCACAAAAAAATGAAATACCTTGGTATCTTCCTAACCAGATAAGTGAAAGAGCATTACAATAAAAACTACAAAATCTTGCTCAAATAAATCAAAGAAGACACAAACAAATGGAAAAATATCCCATGCTCATGGATTGGAAGAATCAATATTGATAAGATGTCCATATTACCCAAGGCTATCTACAGATTCAATGCAATATCCATTAAATTATCCATATCATTCTTCTCAGACCTGGAAATGACAATACAGAAATTCATATGGAAACATAAACCACCAGGAATAGCCAAAACAATCCTCAGTAAAAGAAATAAAGTGGTAGGTATCACATTTCCAGACTTTAAACTTTATTATAAGGCTATACCAAAACAGCTTGATATTGGTACAAGAATAGGCATATAGACCATTGGAAAAGGACGGAGATTCCAGAAGCAAAACCTCAATTTCTCAATCAACTCATCTCCAACAAACCTTCCACCAACAACCACTGGGGAGTGGAAACCCTATTCAGTAAATGGTGTTGGAAAAATTGGCTGATTACATGCAAAAGAAGGAAAAGGACCCCTACCTATCACCAAACACAAAAATCAACTCTAAATAGATGAAAGACCTAAACATGTAACCTCAAACTATAAAAATCTTAGAAAACACAGGAGACACTCTTATACACCTTGGAATAGGCAATCAATTCCTGTTCATAACCCCAAAATCATATGCCATACGAGATAAGATAGACAAGTGGGAACTTATCAAACTGAAAAACTTTTGCAAAGCAAAATAAACTATCAAGAGAGGGGAGAGATAGCCCACAGAATGGGAAAAAGTATTTATTTGTAATGTATATCTGACAAAGGCCTAATATCCAGGATCTACTAAGAACTCAAACAAGCCAAAAGGAAAAAAAAAACAAAAAAAAACAGCCCTATAAAAAAGTGGGGAAAAGGCATTAATAGACACTTCTCAAAAGAAGACAGATGAACAGTCAACAGATACGTGAAAAAGTGCTCACCTCACTAATCATCATAGATATGCAAATCAAGACCACATTGAGATACCACCTGACACCTATTGATGGCCATCATCAATAAATTTAAAAGACAAAAACAAAAAAACCAGATGCTGGCATGGATGCAGAGACAAGGGAACACTTCTACACTGTTGGTGGGAGTGCAAACTAGTACAGCCTCTGTGGAAAACAGTGTGACGATTTTTAAAAGAACTAGGAATTGATCTTCCATATGACCCAGCAATCCCCCTCCTGGGGATATTCCCAGAGGAACACAAATCATTCTACAAAAAAGACCCCTGCACACACACTTTCATTGCCATACTATTCACAATAGCAAAAACATGAAACCAACCCTGCTGCCCATTGCAAGTGGACTGAGTAAAGAAATGTGGTACATATATACAATGGAGTATTACACAACCATAAAGAAGGGAAAAACTATGGACTTTGCAGCAACTGGAATGGATTTAGAGTACATCATACTCAGTGATCTATCACCAAAACAAAGAACTGAATGCCACGTGTTCCCACTTATAAGTGGGTCCTGAACATTTATCACAACACCAGAAGAAAGGAATTGGCAGTAGCGGGACACTGCCAGGGGAGCAAGAGAGGGGG
>CAUYQG010139551.1:0-20055 GCA_963574415.1 Tarsius wallacei | reverse complement strand
CCCTCCCCTGGCAGTTTCCCTCAACTGCCAATCCTGCCTCTCCCCTCTGTCAGTTCCCACTACTGCCGGTCCCTTTCTTATTGTATTATGATAATTGTTCAAGGTCCACTTATGAATGAGAACATATGGTACTCTGTTCTTTATTTCTGTGATAGATCACTGAGTATGATAGACTCTAAATCCATCCAAGTTGCTGCAAAGTCCATATGTTTGTTCTTCTTTGTGGCTGCAAAATATTCCATTGTGTATGTGTACCACATTTTTTAAATACAGTCCAACTTCAATGGGCAGCATGGTTGGTTCCATGTTTTTGCTTTGTGAAAAGAGTGATGCAAATGTTTTATTTTTTATTTTTATTTTTATTTTTATTTTTGAGTTGGAGTCTCACTCTGTCGCCCAGACTGGAGTGCAGTGGCCGCTCCCGGCCACCGCAACCTCGACCTGCTGGGCTCCGGCGATCCTTCCACCTCAGCCTTCCAAGTAGCTGAAACTACAGGCGCACGCTACCACGCCCGACTAATTTTTTGATTTATTGTAGAGATGAGGTCTTGCTTGCCCAGGCGGGTCTCGAACCCGCGGGCTCAGGCAATCCACTCACCTCAGCCTCCCAAAGGCGCGGGATTACAGGCTGTGCCACCAAGCCCGGCTGATGCAAATGTTTTAAATAAAATTTTAGCCAGTTGAATCTAGCAATATGTAAAAATGATAATATGCCTTGAGCAACAGGATTTTATTTCAGGAATGCAAGATTGGTTTAACATTCAAATGTCATTAGTGTAATGCACCCTTTATGGTAGTAGAATAGTGGCCTGCCAAAGATGTCCATGTTCTAAATCTTTAGAAGTTATGGGTGTGTTACATGGCACAAGGGACTTTGCAAATTTGACTAGAGTCTAGCATCTTGATGTGAGAAATTATCCTGGATTATCTGAGTGGACCCAGTGTAATCATAAAGGTCCTTATAAGTACCAGAGGGATGCAGAGGGTGGTATGACTCCAGAAGAGGAGGACAGAGTGATTTGATGTCAGACTTGGACCACCTTTGCTGGTTTTTAAGATGGAGGAAGAGGATCCTGAGTCAAGGAATGTGAGAGATCCTGGATGCTAGGAAGGGCAAGAAAATGAATTTATACCTATGCCTCTGGGAGGAAAGCAACCCTGCCAATGTCTTGATTTTAGCTCAGTGAGCCCTATTTCAGACTTCTAAATTACAAATTTGTAAGATAAGAAACTTGTTTTGTTTTAAGCCAATAATTTTTTTTAGTAATTTATCATAGCAGCAGTACACTATATTAATGGAATAAAGGCAAAACCCAAATGATCATCTCCATAGATACAGAAAAAATGTGTTAAAATTCCACATATTTTTATGATAGGGAAGCCAGATATAAAGGGAACTTCCTGAACCTAATGAAGAGCATCTTCCACAATCACACAGTTAACATCATATTTAATAGTAGAAGACTGAATGTTTTCTAACCAAGCTCATTAACAAGGCAAGGCTGTGCACTTATCACTTACTTTCAACATTGTAGTGGGAGTTTCCTAGCCTATGCAATATAGCAAAGTAAAGAAATAGAAGGCCTACACATTGAGAAAGGGGGTAAGCTATTTTATTTGCAAAAGACCTGATTTGGAATGTAGAAAATCCTGAGGAAACTACAAAAAACGTACTAGATCAATTATGTGAATTTAGCCAGATTGCTGAATACTAGAGAAATATATAGAAATAAATACATTGAAATAAATTCCAATAATTTAAACATCAAATTAAAATTAATCTATTGGAAATGGAACATAAACCACAATATACTGAATTCATCTTACAAAAGATGTGTATACTAAGAAGTACAAAACATTGATGGGAGAAATTTAAAAAGACAAAAGTAAATGGAGGGTATATCATGTTCATGAGCTAGAAGATAATATTGTAAATATAACAATTCTGTTCAAATGGACCTACAGATTTCATGAACCTCAATAAAAATTCTAGCAACCATTTTTAGAAATCAAGCTGATTCTGAAATTTATATGAAAAAGTCCCCAGAATACCACAATGATTTTACAAACAACAAAGTCAGAGAAACACACTATTTTAAAACTTACTATAAAGCTGTATTACATATGTTCACACATATAAATAAAATACAGCTAAGAAATCCAGAGGTAGACCAACTCTTATATGGTTAATGTATATTTGACGAAGGGGCTAGGGGTTATATGACAGTCTTTTCAATAAATAATGCTGGAATAGCTGGACATCTGCATGAGAAAAAGAAGATTGAGTTTTAACTCACACCCATACAAAATTTAATTCAAAATATATTGTAGATTTATATACTAAGACCTAAAACTTAGGCCGGGTGTGATGGCTCATGCCTATAATCCCAGCACTTTGGGAGGCCGAAGTGAAAGGATTGCCTGAGCTCACGGGTTCGAGACCAACCTGGGCAACTTGGTGAGATCTCATCTCTACAATAAATCAAAAAATTAGCCAGGCCTGGTGGCACGTGCCTGTAGTTCCAGCTACTTGGAAGGCTGAGGCAGAAGGATCATCTGAGCCCAGCAGGTCGAGGCTTTGGTGGCCGTGAGCATGCCACTGCACACTAGCCTGGGTGACAGAGTGAGACTCCAACTCAAAAAAAAAAAAAGACCTAAAACTTGAAAACTTCTAGGAAAAAACTTAGAAGAATATTCGTATGCTCCTGGGTTGAGCAATGATTTCTTAAATAGGGTACAAATAGCACAAATCATACAAGAAAATATTGACAATTGGACTTCACTTGTATTAAAAACTTTTGTTCATTAAAAGACACTATTAAGCAAATAACAAGGCACTCTTCAAATACATATTTGACAAAAAACTTGCATCAAGAATATAGTAAAACAACTTTTATAACTCAATAATAAGACATACAATCTAAGTATGAAAAATGAAGTAAAAGCTTTGGACCGACACTTCACAAAATAATCTATGTAAATCAGACAAGCACATGAAAAATGTGACCCTCCTTGGTTATAAAGGAATTGTAATTTAAATTTAGATAAATATCTAAAATTAAAAAATTCATTGTATCATTCTTTGGTGATATGAAACAATAGGAACTCTCTGTACTGCCAGTGGGAATGTAAAATGGTACAACCACTTTGGAAAACAGTTTAACAGCTTCTTAAAAAGTTAAACATACAGCAATTTAACTCCTAGTTACTTACCTAAAAGAAATGTAAACATATGTCTACACAATGACTTGCGCATGATTGCTCATTACATCATCATTCATAGTACTCCCCAAACGGAAATAACCTTAGCATCCATCAACTGATGAATAAATAAGAAGTGTCATATCCACACAGTCGGACACTACTCAGCACTAAAAAGGAATGGCTAATTGACACATACAACAGCTTGAGTGAATCTCAAGAACAGCACACTAAGCAAAAGAGCCAGACATAGAAGACGTCATACTTCTTTCACTTCCCAGATGATTCCACTCATCTGAAATTTCAGAAAAGCAGATCAGTGGTCAACTGAAGCTGGAGGTGAAGACAAAAATTGACTGCAAAGGGACACAGGGGAACTTTCTGGGGCAATGAAAATGCTTTAAACCTTGACTCTGATGATATTTGCACACCTGTCTACATTTATCAAATCTCATCAATCTGTACATTTAAAATGGGTTAATTTTATTGCGTATAAATTATACCTCAATAGAACTGTTAAAATGTAAACATTACTAATAAAATAAAGTAAAAGAAAACAAAAATAATCCAGCACTCTGATGATCTTTTGATGTGTTAATAAGGCTATGTTACAGTTCCCAGTTATTCAATCAAACGCTAATCCAAGTATTGCTGTGAAGGTACTGTATAGATGTGATTAAAATTCATAATCAGTTGACTTTAAGGAACATTATCCTAGGTAATCTAAGGATGCCCCATTCAATCAGTTAAAAGGCTTTAAAAACAGAGATGAACTTCCCTTGAAGAAGAAGAAATTCCACCCATGGAGGCATGTGGAATCCCAGCGTGCCATTCCTGACGGTCTGCCCTATGGGTTTCAGACTTGCCTAGCCAGCTCCCACAATCATATAAGCCAATTTCTTGCAAAATTTTAAAGTGTACTATTATTTTGTCTCATGAAACTTATCAGAGTTGTACTCTTGCTTCAATTTTTGGTTATGTGAGTGTCTTGAATGGGAGAGATATTCTTTTCTTCGTTCACCACTGCTACCCATTTGATGCCTGACCAATAGTACACACTCCATAAATATTTGGTTACTGAAATATTATTTTAATAAAATGTATATATTTGTCAGACCAGGTATACCAAATATTCATTTGCAAAATAAGGTCATGATTTATACCATAAAGTAGGAGTTAGCAAGCTTTTTCTTAAAGAGCTGTATAGTAATAGTAAATATTTTCAGATTTGTGTGCCAACAGTCACTGGCCCACGACAGTCTACTCAACTCTATTGTAGCAGGGCAATAATAATCAAGGTAATATGTAAATCAATGACTGCATCTGTGTTCTAATAAAACTTTATTTGCAAAAACAGGTGCCCAGCCCACGGAACATACTTTGCCCATCTTTGCATAAAGTTCCATTTATCTGAGTAGTCATGGGGTGTTGTGTTAAGGAATCATCTGATTACCCTGTAAATTACTAGGGACCAGGGTATTAGAGCACAATAAGAAAATCTTCTTCCCATAATTAATGAAAATGATTAAAGTAATTTATCTGACGATTTATATAAAGGTGCCCTAGCTTACCTCTTCTCCACATAAAACATCCTCATTGTAAATACAGTAAATATATGCAGAGTTGTAAGGGTTGACTTAACTCAACACCAGATGAAGGGCAAACTCTCTTTCCACTTGCCGTAATTAATAAATATCTAATTTTGATTTTACTTTTTTTTTAGCTGGAGTCTTGCTGTGTTGCCCAGACTAAAGTGCACTGGCACAATCATGGTTACTGCAGCCTCAACCTGCTGGGCTCAGGAGATCCTTTGCCTAAGATTTCCACGTAAGTGGAACTACAGGTATGTGTCACCATGCCCAACTAATTTTTGATTTTTTGTAGAGAAACGGTCTCACCAATTTGCTCAAACTGGTCTTGAACCCCTGGACTCAGGCCGTCCTTTGCTTCTGCCTCTGAAAGTACTGGAATTGCAGGCATGAGTCACCACACCCGGAAAGTATCCAGCATTTTATTATTTGCAAAGTTTTGGTTTTTGTCTCATAAGTTTATAAGCGTGGAGTCAGAGTTCTGTCACTCAGTAGTGAAGGTGTGACTTGCTGGCATCAGGACTGAGTTTTGAGGATTAAAGACATCACTGTATGAAAAAGCATTTTTATTATAGAATACTAGGAGATTACTGTTGCTATATTCCTTTCATTCAATATATCTAGTGGTAATATTCTTTACATACCACCAACTTTCTGGAAACTATCCTTGAATGTGAAAACAAAAGGCCTTTAAATATGAGAAATAATTTTTCCAAAGTTTTTGGTGTTAAAGTTATACACTCATTTCTTTTTGACTTTTACTTTATACACAATCCTTACAAATTATTTAGATTTCCAGCCACAGCAAGTGAGAACAAGTGAGGTCTTGGGGAAAGTACTCTCTAGCAACAAAAATATTGGTGATTAAAAAAACCACTGTATTTATTTCATGCCCTGTATTCAATAGCCATGATTCATCAAGAACATTTTAAATTGGGTTCATTGTTCTCTTTTTAGAAAGAAAGACACCACGCTGTGCATTTTAGAATAATTTCATTAAAGTAGTTTATTTAAATTCATTTTGATGTTAAATTAGGAAGTTTGATTACCTGGAAATAAGTCACATGCAACAGCAGCTGATAATGCCAATTGGCCAAGGTATAAACTTGGGACACGGACCATTTTCTTTCTTCTCCCCTGTAAACATTTTATTCATACTGCTCAATTTCTTTGCATAATGGATATCTGCCTTTAGAGCCAAGATTATGGAAAGTATTTTTTACAGTAGCAGGTGTTCTCAGGTCTTTTGCAGAAAACTCCCTCAGACAGTACGCAGATTTTGAAAAGAAAAGAATTATAGAAAACATTAGTCATTGTTCCTGCTTACAAAATGTTAACCAGAGTAGGGCTTTTGTTCAGAAAAACAGAAGGGGAATAATAAATGCCAAATGGAATAATCAAATGTGATTAGACACTGTATCTGCCAAGGTAATGTGTGAGAGACAATTTGTCATTAGTCCTAGGTACCCAGTGTTATAAGCTGCAGGCTGGATTGCCAGTTTGTTGAGAAAGGCAGCAAACCATACCTGTCATGCTGCAGAATGACAACCTCAAGGGCACCCCTGGGATGCCGGAGCCCTGGCATTGGGCCAGATGTCCCTGGAGTTTTTACTAGGAATGGACACTAAACAGTGGAGGCATAAATGGCAAATGAGCTCTCAGACTAGGCTGGCTACATTTCTATTGGGAACAAGATCACGTAAATGTCTAGGAGGTCAGCAGGGTAAATACACTTCCAGGCCATGAAACCAGCTGGGTGGATTTTAAATTGAATTCTGCAACAAGGCTTCATGTAGGCAAAGGGGGAAGCGAGTACTCACCTGGCCTGATCACTCTCCAGGCTTGTGCAAAACACCCATGTCATGTTAAGAGTAAGTGCCGATTCTTCCTACTTTCTAACACTGCTGGGCATACGGTTAGTTCCTGGCATATCTTTACTTTTTATAAAAATAGTTTGTTGGGGAATAGGTAACACCAACCTGCACATGTATAAATGATTCCAATATTGTAAGGTTAAAGAGCGAGGCATGGACCTGACCAGACTAGCTGTATGCTATAGTTATTTAGTTGGTTATCAAATGTTGATCACTTCCTGCCACAGGTAGTTAAAAACATAAATCTTACAATCAAATCTGCTACTGTAGTTGGGTGACTCTGGCAAGTGCATTTATATCTCTGAATCCAACACACTCACTTAGAAATGTGGTTCATACCAGTGCCTTCTGCACTGGATAACTCTGTGAGATTAAACAAGACAATTTTTTAGCATATTCAAGCTCTTATCCCAAGGCGTGGCATGGAATAAGTACCCAGTACATGGTAGGAGTTACTTCAGTGATACTCTTCCTTCCGCAGCTTCCCTACTGGTAGAGTGTGGGTTAACTGCTTGTGCTGCGTCTCCTACAACTGTCTCTCAAAGGCCTCGCTGGCACCAGTCTGTCCCATTTATACCCTACCTGCAAGTTGCTACCAAGGTATTTTTTAACAGACTTATTGAGGTATAACTGATCTACAACAGACTGCTCATATTTAAAGTGTGCAATTTTATGTTTTAACATACCTACACACCTATGATCGATCATTACGATTGAGTAGTGGACACACCCATCATCCTTCAAAAGTTTCAACATGCCCCCTTGCACCTGCCCTCTCATCTTCTCCCCCCTGCTCCACACCAGGCTACCACTGACTGTAGCATGTTACTTTAGGTTAGTTTGCATTTTCTAGAGCTTTATATACATGAAAAATTTAATGTAGGCTCCTTTTTGCCTGATTTTTTCACTCTGTATTAACGTTGCACAGCTTATTCATATTGTTTCGTGTATTGATAGTTCACTCTTCCCCCTGCCCCCACCCCTCCGAGTATTACTCTTTTGCCTGGATATAGTAAATTTGCTTATTCATCTAATGATAAACATTTCCAGTGTTTCCAGTTTTTGGATAATATAAATGAAGCTACATTTTTGTTCATTTGAACACATGCTTTACTTTTTCTTGGGTAAATGCCTAGGAGTAAAATATCTGGATATTATGGTTGGTATATGCTTAACTTTTAAAGAAACAACCCCACTTTTTTTCAAAGGTTTTTTTTTAAAAAACAATTTTCCATCCCCACCAGCAGTGTAGAAGAATTCTAGTTGCTCTATATTATTACCAACACTTAGTATGATCAGTCTTTTTTATTTTAGTTATTCTAATGGGTATGTATCACATTGTGATTTCTATTTGTTTCCCTAAAGACTAGTGATGCTGATTATTTTTTTCATATATTTTCTATATACACTTTTTTTGTGAACTGTCCAAATATCTTGCCCATTTAAAAAAGTATGTTTTAAAAACTTTTAATTTTAAAAGTTAAAGAAAATATTCTGGATGCAAGGTCTTTACCATATATACAGTTTACAAATATTTTCTCTCAGACTGTGTTTTGTCTTTTTGTTGTTGATGTTAATTATAGACTATTTTTACTACAGTTTCAGGTTTACAGAAACATTGAACAAAAAGTACTGAGTTCTCATAAACTATCCCTCCCTTCCCCAGTTTCCCCTATTATGAACATCTTGTATTAGTGTGGTATGTTTGTTATAATTGATGAGCTAGCACTGATACATTATTATTAACTAAAGTCCGTAGTTAACATTTGTGTTCACTCTTGGTGCTGTACATTCTCATGGTTTGGACAAATGCATAATGACATGCATCTACCAATATACTATCATACAGAGTAGTTTTACTGCTCTAAAAATCCTCCATGCTCTGCCTTTTCATCTCTCCCTCCCCTAACTCCTAGAAACCACTCATCTTTATACTGTCTCTATAGTTATGCATCTTTCAGAATGTCATAGAGCTGAAATCTTATGGCATATAGCCTTTTCGGATTGGCATCTTTCAATTAGATGTGTTCAAGCTTCCTATATTTCTTTTTATCACTGACTAATATTTTGTATTAATGTGCCCCAGTTTGTTTATCCATTCACCTATTAAAGGGCATTTTGGTTACTTCTAAGTTTTGGCAATTATTAATAAAGTTGCTATAAATATGCATGTGCAGGGTTTTATATGTATGTACATTCTTAATTCATTTGGGCAAATTGTTGGATTGCATGGGAAGACTGTGTTGAGCTTTGTAAGAAACCATTACACAAAAAAAT
This sequence comes from Tarsius wallacei, assembly GCA_963574415.1. NCBI lineage: Eukaryota > Metazoa > Chordata > Mammalia > Primates > Tarsiidae > Tarsius > Tarsius wallacei. The sequence continues at coordinate 11,114 of CAUYQG010139551.1, read as the reverse complement.
GGCCACATCACTTTAATTCATACCTTTTTATGTTATCAGTCTCTTGAAGAGTAGAAATATTTGATTTGATGAAGTCAGATTTATAAATATTTTACTTTACGCTTTATGCTTCTGTCATCTTACCTAAAAAATCTTTCCCTTGTTCATGGTCACAAAGATTTGTTTTTCTTATTTTTTTCCTAGAAGTTTTAAGTTTAGGTTGCATGCGTAAGTCCATTTTGAGTTAATTTTTGTCCATAGTGAAAGGTATGAATTGTAGTTTATTTTTGTTTTTGAATGTGGTTAACCAATTATTTGATCCAGCATCACTTGGTGAAAAGACTATCTTTTCTTTACTCAATTACCTTTGCACTTTTGTCAAAAATTTGTCATTTATGTGTGAGTCTAATCTTGAACTCTCTATTCTGTTTCATTGCTTTATGTGTCTGTCTGCGTGCCAGTACTACACCGTTTTGGTTATTATAGTTTTATAAAAATTCTTGAAATCAAGTGGTGTTAGCCCTCCAACTTGGTTCTACTTTTCCAAAGTTGTTTTGATTATTCTAAGTTCTTTGTATTTCCAAATCAATTTCAAGATAGGTTGCTCAATTGCTGCAAAAAAGCTTTCTGGGATTTTGAATGGGATCACATTGACTTTATAGATCAATTTGGGGAAAACTTACAAGAATTGAAATGAGTCTTGTGACCCACGAGAGAAGTCTCTACTCTCTACTTATTTATGTCTTCTTTAATTTCTGTCAGGAATGTTTTATACTTCTCAGTGTCAAGGCTACTCTTGTCTTTTGTCATATTTATTCCTGTCTTAGCCTGTTTTCTGTTGTTATAACTGAATCCTTGAGACTGGATAATCTATAAATAAAAGAAATTTATTTCTTACAGTTCTGGAAGCTGGGAAGTCCAGGCTTGAAGGGCTGCATCTGGCAAGGGCCTTCTTATGTCACAACATGGTGGAAGCTATCACTGGGAGAGAGGGGCATAGGAGAGAGAGCAACATTGGCTTTTATAACAGACCTACTCTCATGGTGATAATCTATCCACTCCTGTGATAACCCCTAATCTATTAACCCATAAATGAATTAACCCATTCATGAAGGCAAAACCCTCATGACCCAATCACCTCTTAAAGGTCCCACCTCTTTACAATGTTGTATTGGGGATTAAGTTTCAACATGAGTTTCAGAGAGTACAGATATTCAAACTGTAGCAGTATTGAACTATTCATTGCTAGCATATATACATGCCATTGATTTTGTATATTTTTCTTGTATCTGAAACCTTGCACAATTTATTTATTAGTTTTAGTAGCTGTTTTGTATATTTGTTAGGACTTTTTACATAAAAGATCTTGTTATGTTTGAATAAAGACAATTTTGCTTCTTCTTTTCCAATATAGATATCTCTTGTTTCTCCTTGCCTTGACCTCACTGACCACAACCCCTAGTGTGATATTCAATATAAGCAATGAGAACAGATATCCTTGCCTTGTTCCTAACCTTAGGGATAATGCATCCAGTCTGTCAGCATTAAGTATGATGCTAACTGTGGGGTTTTTGTATATGGTTTCTATCAAGTTGAGGAAGTTTCTCTTCTGTTATTAGTTTGCTGAGTGTTTTTATCAGAAATAGATGTTGGAGTTTGTCAAATGCATTTTCTATGTCTGTTGAGGCATTGTTTTCTTTTTTTAGTTTGTTAATATAGTATTAACTCTATACATAATTTTATACATTGGTTATAAACAATGTATAGTTAATATATCTTTTTGAATATGAAAACAATCCTGCATTCTTGGATAAATTCCACTTGGTCATAATGTATTATTCTTTTTATCTATTACTCAATTTGACTTGTTATGTAAAAATTTTTTTTCATGTTTGTTTATGAGAGATATTGGTCAATAGTTTGCTGTTGTTGTTGGGTGTGTGTGTGTGTGTGTGTGTGTGTGTGTGTGTGTGTGTGTTTGTTTCTGGTGATATGCTTTCAGTATCAAGATGATGCTGGCCTGAAAGAATGAGTTGAGAAGTGATCCCTATTCTTCAATTTTCCGGAAGTGTTTGTGTAGAAATGGCATTTTTTTCTTCCTTAAATGTTTAATAGTGAAGTCATCTGAGCCTGAGGCTATCTTTGTGGGGATGTTTAAAATATAAATTCAATTTCTTTAATCGATATAGGGCCATTTAGAGGGATTCCTATCCTTTAAGTCATTTTCTGAAGTTTCCCTCCATCTTTTTCCTGGGTCTAGGGAAAACAGACAATGCCAATTCTTCCAGAGTGGAAAACTCTTCTCTTCCAGCATTTTTACCTAATTCTCCCTAGTTCTCCTTGACCTAAATTCCCAACTACTTTATTTGAATGCCTTTTCTAAGATGTTGTAGTGCAAACTTTCAACTGTTGCTGCCCTTTCCTCTTAATCCATAGTCTTGTTTGTATTTGGTCTTGATCATTTTTTCCTGAGTCTCTGGGGTTCTTTGACAGATCTCATGCAAACTCTGATATTTTCTGCAGTCAAAAGAAGAAAATTGAAGCTCCCTTATGTTGAAATTCAGTATCCTTGGGATTAGGAATCTTGATTAGTTCAAAAAGGCAAGAAGGAAATGGCAGCAAATACTGTTGTCTGGCCTCCTTAATATGCAGGGGCACAGCTGGCCTTGAAGAGGGCATGAGCCAAGGAGCCTTCCCCAATACACCTCTCCCTTGCGATCTTTATTGGTGGTATCCTTTTTTGCCAGGACTCTCCTGACTGATCAATATGGCAAACCTTGGATAGCCAACAAGCAATAGGAGTATTGTGATTGGTAGTCTTGTAATCCAGTGGCTCTCATACTTCAATGGTCATCAGAATCACTTAGAAGGTTTAATAAAACAGATTAATGGGCCCACTCTTGGAGTTTTTATTTATTGGGTTCAAATGGCTGCAGAAATGCCACAGTCCTGAGATCAAAGACTGTCACAAGCTAGATCTACCTAAGGAATACCATCTGTAATAGGTGAACGTGTACGAGCTTCACGCCTGGTAACCATGGTTACCATGGCACAAGGAGAAAAATCTCATGCTAAGGGGTGAGGAGCAAATAAGGGTGGAACAGTTTCCTCCAGCCATCTTGGGTGAGTCTGAGCAGGAGCTGAGTCTTCAAGAATTGTGTCTTGAGACTGTAAATAAAAGACAAGGTACTGAGCTGACAGCTTGGTGCTTCTTTGTCTCTGTAGGCCTCTTATATGGTCATCCAGCTAGTTGGTATAAAGAAGTGCAATGGGCTGGGCACTCTCACTCACTCCCAGTGCTTTGGGAGGCCGAGGTGGGCAGATTGTTTGAGCCCAGGAGTTTGAGATCCGCCTGGGTAACATAGAAAAATCTCGTCTCTACCAAAAAAAAAAAAAAAAAAATTAGCTGGGCATGGTGGCCTGTGCCTGTATTCCCAGACACTCAGGATGCTGAGGTAGAAGGATTGCCTGAGCCAAGGAAGTCAAGACTACCATGAGCCACAGTAACGCCACTGCACTCCAGCCTGAGTGACAGAGTGAGACTCCAACCCAAAAAAAGAAAAAGTGCAATGGTACACATAGCCTTCTCTGATTGCCTGGTGGTCATTGTTGCAGAGAAGAAAACCTCAGGACTGGAGAAAGCTGGAACCCTTCTTGGAGCATGGGGACCTCAGATAACTAGTGTGGGTTGTTAGTAGTTGTGGCAGCCTGCTGCCTTGGTTGTGACTTCTGGCTCTTACTGACACAGACAGGGTCAAGCTCATCCCCAAGGGTCAAAATGAGCAGGCTGGGAAGCTGCAAAAGTTTGCCTGGGTGGGAAGGCAGCTGCACAGAGCCTCGGTTTAGTCCCAAGCCTCTCTGTGTCTGGCAGCTCTCACGGAGGAGGACCACACATGGGCCAGATGTTCCACCTGGGCCTTGATGCTGCACTCACCTTTTACTCCTTACCACAGATACCCCCAGTTCCTGCTTTTATGACCTAGCTACCCATTTTCCTTCTGCTTGTGAGATGTTAAAAATCTCTCAGATGAATTTAGAACCTATCATACTCAGTGATCTATCACAGAATCAAAGAACAGTGTACCACATGTTCTCACTCATAAGTGGACCCTGAACATTTACCATAACATTATAAGAAAGAGATTGGCAGTAGTGGGATACTGCCATGGTGGTGGTGGTGGTGGTGGGGTGCACAACATCAGTGAGGGTACCCAATCTCAATCCAGGCAAAGTAGGGACCAAAGGGAGGCCCAAACTTTACCTGTATAATAACCATTTGTATACCTAATCCTGAATTGTACCCCACATCTTTAAAATAAAATAAATAAATAAAAAAGAAAATCTCTCAAAGGAGATACTAGACCTTTTGTTCTGGGAAAGAACTTGTTCTATATATACTTAAAATAAAATTCCTTTTACTCTGACAACAAAAGTCAACCAGGTTCCTGTTTACCTGGAATCCTTTTAGTGTATAAATTATTTCCCAGTTCATTCAGAAAGCACTTGTTAGATGCCTTCTGGATTCTGGGCACTGTACTGGGGAACTGACCAAAGAGGTTCATGATTTCAGGCAGCTCAGATGGCTCATAACCTAGCCAGATAATTAGATTTAAACATATATTTTAACATAATATGAAAGAACTAGGACACGTGTATGTCCAGGGTGCTCTAGGAGCATAGAGGAAAATCTAAGTTAATCAGGAAAGGCTTCTTAGAGAAGGCAGGCCCTGAAATTAGCCTGCAAGTATAAATAGGGTTAGCTAGTTCACAATGGGGACAAGACATTCTAGGAAGAGGAAACAGTGTGAATTAAGGCACAGAGGCAAGACAGTAGTATGTGTGTGTGTATTTTGGTGTGTTCACATGTACATGTGTTTTTGTGCATTCATGGATTGCATACATGTTTACATGTACACACAAGACTGCATGTGTGTTTATGTGTGTGTACACTTGTGTGTATGTGGATGTTTGAGTGTGTTCACATTAGTTGATGTGTGCATGTACTTGTGTGTGCATGCTTGTATATGTGGATATGTGAGTGTGTGTCTGTGTATGTCAGTGTGTGAATGTGTGTGCAAGTGTGTGTTTGTGCATTTGTATGTGCATGTGTATTTGTGTGTTTGTATGTGTCTGTATATGTGCATGTGTGTCTACGTGTGTCTATATGTGATGTGTGTGAGCACATGCACGCCTTCATGGTGAAAATGGCAAAAAAAAGTGGTGGGAGCAGGGAATGTGAGCAATCCTGTATTTCTAAAAGGTCAAGTGCAAGGAATGGCAGAGAGAAGGCAGAACTGGATCATGGAGGTCCTTGAGCACCACTTGGAGGAAGCTGGTTGTGGGTTATATTTTTAGGAACTCACTGAATGATATTTAGGAAGTGAGGCACAGGATAGAAAAGGTCAGGGCAGACAGCTTCTGAATCCTTTGGAAGGTTGAGTTCCCCAGAGGCAGTGGCTGGGTGGAGTTCCGGAGAATGTTTCTAGAGGGCTACTCTCAGGAGAGGGAAACAGGATGGAGCAGGGCAAGATGCCAAACCAGGCTGTGGTCTTGCTGGAGCCCCCTGTAGCCTGACCCTAGGGGAGTTCTGGAAAGAGATCACACCACAGAGCTGGTCCTGCCATCAGAATAGGGGCAGTCTTCTGATCCTGGAACCCGTCAGTCACTGGTTGCAGGCTGTGGAAATGGGAAGGAGATGCAGTGATAGCCATGTTCAGTGCTCCAGAGAAGGATCAGTGGTGAGCACTTATCAGGTAGCACCTTGAGGCAGGGTGCACAGCCTGGCAAAGGAGCATCACCAGCATCTACCACAGAACACAGTACTTTTGTAAATACCTTGAGAAGTTCTAGAATTCTGGGTTCCCTTAGTGGTGGTTGCTTTACTAAGAAAAAATTACTTCTTCAGCATCTTCTGGGAATTAATACCCTCGATGACTGCATTATTCTTTTTTTGCAGAATACTTTATAGCTCCACATTTGATTATTAAATTTTTAGATTACTGACTTTTGCAATTGGTTTTTTGCAAAAAGAAAAAAAAAGGGAAAGAAATCACTTCTGTAGCATTCTAGATAGAAAATAGATACTCTTCTTACCAAAGTCTTAAAAGATATTTTTGAGTTGAATAAGACGGGCTTTGAATTAATAAAACCTCTACCTGAGAAGCCAACAATAGTAGACCAATGTGAACTCTTCCATATGATATTGGCATGGTGCTTTAATGTACGGCTTTCCTGTCTATAACTCATGAGGGGTAGGGAAGGAGTGGGGAGAATCAAACACTAAACTAGAGTGTGGCTGCTGTTAAAGAGAAATTTTTCTGGCACTTATTACAATGGTAGGAAATACTTTATTCAAGATTTTTGTAATAGGGAAGAGAGACTGAACTCAAATGCAAATACAGCAAAGACAGCTCACAATTTATAGCTAAGAGCAGAGTGAGAGGGTCGATAAATGGAAAATTGCTAAAAGGAGACATTGGGGGTGGGAAGATTCTTGCTAAATTGGTTTCCCAGTATTCTTGCTAAAAGCAGTCCAAGGGCTTAGATGTTAAGGGTGGGACAGTTTTCCCTAAACTCCCTTAGCAGGATTCTTTGCTAAAACTGTACTTGGCGAGGACAGACACTGAAGACCAAGGCCAAGGCATAGTGGAGAAGAGGGTTCAGAGGAGCCGGACGAAAGTTTGGTCAGAGAGAGTCTTTGTCACCACCGTACCCTGCTGTAAACATTCCCAAGAACATGTTCTGAGCCTCAAAACTTAAAAAGCAATGGGGCTAATAATAATCATAAAGTAAGTATGCCTTGAGACTGTAGAAGCCTAATGCAAGGCAGACTGAAATAAATAGCAGCCCTGGTCCCAATGATTTTGATGAAAAGTAAGACTCAAACAGTTTTCAAGAATACCAAGATGTCATATCTCCTGAAGCATTCTTCAGAATAGTGAGGCAGAATGAAGGATGAAGATTGCAAGGGGTTAGAATACAACAGCGTGGCAGCTCAGGTATATATGACTTGAATTTTAAAACTTTCCAGTTTTAATCCTGTATTATGTTCTTCTTTTAGATGCTTAGAGAAGCAGAATGTGGGCTAGGTGCAGTGGCTCAAGCCTGTAATCCCAGCATTTTAAGAGACTGAGGCAAGAGGATTGCCTAAGCTCAGGGGTTTGAGACCAGCCTGGGCAACTTGGTGAGACCTCGTCTCTACAATAAGTCAAAAAATAAGCCAGATGTGGTAGCACGTGGCTATAGTTCCAACTACATGGAAGGCTGAGGTGGAAGGGTCATCTGTACCCTGCAGGTTGAGGCTGTGGTGGCCGTGAGCATGCCACTGCCCTCCAGCTTGGGCGACAGAGTAAGATTCTGACTAAAAAAAAAAAAAAAAGACCATGCAGCTTTGTTGAAAAATAACAAAGCTGCATGGTCTTTTGAGACAAGTTTCCTCCCCCATAGCAAGATTGTGGCCACACTGTGCCATCAATTCCCCCATACTCTGCTCAATAAGCACATTCTGCTTCTCTTTCTCCCTCTCCAATGTGCTTTGGATAATGATGTGTCAATGTCGGTTCCTCCACTGTAACAAACACACCTCTCTGGTGGGGATGTTGATGGTGGGGGAGGCTGTGCGTATAAGCCAGCAGGGGATATATGGAAGAATTTCGATATCTTTTGCTCGATTTGCCATGAACTTGAACCTTCTATAAAAAATAAAATATATTTTAAAAAACTGTATGCAAGCCGGGCTCGGTGGCTCAACCTGTAATCCTGCGCCTTTGGGAGGCTGAGGTGAGTGGATTGCCTGAGGCCGCGGGTTCGAGACCCGCCTGGGCAAGCGAGACCTCATCTCTACCATAAATCAAAAAATTAGCCGGGCGTGGTAGTGCACGCCTGTAGTTCCAGCTACTTGGAAGGCTGAGGCGGAAGGATCGCCGGAGCCCAGCAGGTCGAGGCTGCGGTGGCCGGGAGCGGCTACTGCACTCCAGTCTGGGTGACAGAGTTGGACAGACTCCAACTCAAAAAAAACAAAAAACAAACAAACAAACAACCCCCCCCAAAAAAAACAGACTAGATATCTCAAAAAATGGAACCTCTGATAATAATTCATTTGAATATGAATTTGTCCTTGAAATATTTCTGCCTTAGCCAGATTAGTTTGCTAAAACAAAATACCTCATATTAGGTAATTTATAAACCACATAATTCTTTTATTGTAATGATGTGTGGTACAATTCAGGATTAGGTATACAAGCAGATATCATGCAGGTAAAGTCCCTCCCTTTGGTCTCCATTTTGCCTGATTTGAGATCTGGTACCCTTATTGATGTTGTGTCCCCTCTTCCACCCCAGCAGTATCCCTCTACTGCCAATCACTTTCTTGTAGAATTATGGTAAATGTTCAGGGTCCACTTATAAATGAGAACATGTGGTACTCTCTTCTTTGTTTCTGTGATAGATAACTGAATATTATTGACTCTAAATCCATCCAAGTTGCTTCAAAGTCCATATGCTTGTCCTTCTTTATGGCTGCATAATATTTCATTGTGTATATGTGCCACATTTTTCTTATCCAGTCCAGCTTTGATGGGCAACACAGTTGGTTCCATATTTTTGCTATTGTGAATAGTGCTGCAATAAACATGCATGTACAGGTATCTTTTTTGTCTAATGATTTGAGTTCCTCTGGGTATATTTCCGGTAGGAAAATTGCTGGGTAATATGGGAGGTCAATTTCCAGTTCTTTTAGATATTGCCATATTATTTTCCATAGAGGTTGAACCAATTTGCATTCCGACCAGCAGTGTACAAGTGTTGCCTTTTCTTTGCATCCTCGCCAGCAACTGTTGTGGTTTGTTTTATTAATGATGACCATTCTTACTGGGGTTATGTAGTATCTCAATGTGGTTTTGATTTGCATTTCTCTGATGATTAGCAAGGCTGAGCACTTTTTCATGTGTCTGTTAGCTGCTTATATATCTTCTTTTGAGAAGTGTCTATTCATGTCTTTTGCCCACTTTTTAATGGGGCTGTTTGTTTTTTTTCCTTTCGGCATGTTTGAGTTCCTCGTAAATCCTGGTTATTAGGCCTTTGTCAGATGTACAGTTGGCAAATATTTTTTTTTCCATTCTGTGGGCTGTTTCCCAGCTTTCTTGATAATTTCTTTTGCTTTTCAGAGGCTTTTCAGTTTAATGAGGCCCCACTTGTCTATCTTATCTCTTATGGCATGAACTTCTGGGGTTTTGCTCAGGAATTGGTTGCCTACTCCAATTTCTGTAAGGGTGTCTCCTGCATTTTCTAAGGTTTTTATAGTTTGAGGTTTTGATTTTAGGCATTTGATCCACTTAGAGTTGATTTTTGTGTATGGTGATAGGTAGGGGTCCTATTTCAATCTTCTGCATGTGGACAGCCAGTTTTCTCAGCACCATTTACTGAATAGTAAACCACATAAATGTATTCCTCACAGTTCTGGACACTGGGGATTCCAAGATCAAGGCACCAACAGATTTGGTGTCTGATGAAGGCTCTCTGCTTCATAGATGGTGCCTTCTAGAGGTGTTGTCACATGGTAGAAAAGCAAAGCATCTCTCTGGGGTCTCTTTAATAAGGGCATTAATCTCATTCACAAGGGTGAGCCCTCATCAACTCCCAAAAGTTTCAACTTCTAATACCATCAACTTGGTGATTAGGTTTCATCATGTGAATTTTGGGGTAATGAAAATATTTAGATCATAGCAGTTCCTGAGGTGTTTTTTTTTTTTTTTCTATTCAGTTGCATGTCTCTTAGATCTGCTTCTGTTCATCTTTGCCTCATATTTTTTCATTCCCATTTTTTGTACTTCTGCTCTCTCAAGTACATTTTAAAAGACACTTTTTTTTCTTCCACTGATCTTCAGGCATGAAATTTCTTTTCAAGGCACTTAGGAAAATGGAAGTACTTAGAAGGTTCATGAATAGAATGTCTCGTGAACTGCAAAAGTTAATGTGAGAAAAGCTGATAGCAGAGTTGGCTAGTTCATCAGTTTTACTCTTTAAAAAGCAGCAAGTTATAATCCCTTCTTAAATAGCAGGCAAAAAGCAAGTGGTCTCATTTCACTTCTTAAAATAGGCAAAGTGAAACTAATAATTGACTTGTCAATTTACTACGACTATTAATTCCTTGCACACAAAGTTTGCCTTTGTTAATTTAGGATTCACATTTTCTTTCTGAATATAATTATCTGACTATACATAGATAAGTAATTTAAAGCCAGCTAATGATTGTTTGAGCATTTAAAGTTAAAAACTATGTAGACATTAGTAAATTATTCATTTAGAAAACCTGTAACAACTGGATCAAAATTAATGTTACCTGAAAGGTTAAATTGGACTTAGGGTATTTTTATGACATTTACTGTGCGTCTTGACCATGGCTTGTAAATATATGTTACCTTTAAAGAATTTGATAAGGTTTACATAGAAATAGAAGTGCTTTTATTATGTAAATGTATGCTGCATTAACCTAGGAAAGTAACGTGCAACTTTCCTATGGGCTGACATAGGCACTAGTATCAGAAACCTGAAACGTATACCAATTGTGAAAATGATTATAAGAATGGACGTATCATAGTCATAAGGTGAACACTCTATCTTAAACTTCAGTGACTAAAAAAGCTAAGTATTTATTTTAATTGAACATAATATTAAGAACAAGATGGAAACTGACTGTATTATAGCCCATGAGAACAGTTTCTCACTGAGGAGATAAGACTAAAATTCTCAAAGTTTATTGAAATAATGATCAATTAAAATTTTTAAGCAAAGGAGCATTTTGTATTTAGTTTGGTAATCCATCAGCTTTTCTTTTTCTTTTTTTTAAATAAGACATATTATGCGGTTTTATTTAATTTTTTGTTTCTTCTTTTTCTTTATTTTACTGTAAAGATGTGGGGTACAATTCATTGTTTTAATATTATAGTTTATTTTCACGTTTGTTTTTTTTCCAAATAAAATAGCTCTAGTAGCCGGGGCTCGGTGGCTCAGCCTGTAATCCCGCGCCTTTGGGAGGCTGAGGTGAGTGGATTGCCTGAGCCCGTGGGTTCGAGACCTGCCTGGGCAAGCGAGACCTCATCTCTACAATAAATCAAAAAATTAGCCAGGCGTGGTAG